>JARQOD010009832.1:0-29763 GCA_033576555.1 Oophaga sylvatica
GAGGCAGCAGGACTTTGCCGTTACAAGCAGGGGGGAAAGCTGACTTATGAACCCCCCTAACACGGGGCAAGTGTAACTTGGGTAAAGCCTTCCGAAAACAAAGGGGGGGTTGAACCCCGGGTGAAAGGAACTGGTGGGGGCGGAAATGTTTGCCCCTTTACACAGCGGGGGGAAAGCTACATTTTGAACCCCCTAAACAGGCAGTGTAACTGGCTAACAGCCCCCAGAAACAAAAGGCGGTGTTTAACCCCGGGATGAAAGAGAACAGGGGGGGGGCAGCAAATGTTGCCGTTCACACAGCAGGGGAAAGTGACATTTTGAACCCCCCTAAAACGGCAAGTGTAGACTGGCAACAGCACTTCCGGAAAAACTGGGGGGTTTAACCCAGGGAAGAAAAAACAGGGTGGAGGCGCAGGGGTTTTTTCCCTTCACACACGGGGAAAACGAATTCTGAACCCCAGTAACACGGGGGGAAGTGTTTTTTGTGCTAAAACCCCTTCCCAAAACAACTGGCTGTTTTAACCCCGGGGGAAGAAACAGGTGGAGGGGGCGGCTTTTTTCCGTTCACACGCAGGGGGGGTGACATTACTGAACCCCATAAAACGGGAGCAAGTTTAACTGTTTAACCACTTCCAAAACAACTGGCTTTTGTACCCCCGGAAAAGAAAATGTGGGGGGCCCGGGGTTTTGCCGTTCACACAGCGGGAACGCTGACATTACTGAACCCCAGTAACACGGAGCAAGTGTAACTGGCTAACAGCACTTCCGGGAAAAATGCGGGTTGTAAAACCGGGGAAAGGAAAAATGGTGGGGCAGGGATTTTTGCCTTTACACAGCAGGGAAAAGCTGACATTTGAACCCCCGTAAAAAGGGGGAAAATTAACTGTGTAACACAATTTCCAGAAACAACTGGCGGTGTTAACCCCGGGATGGAAGGAAAGGGGGGGCGCAGGTTTTGGCCTTTACAAAAACAGGGGGAAAAATGACATTTTGAACCCCTAAAACAGGGGAAGTGTAACTGTTAACCCCCTTCCAGAAACAACTGGGGTGTTGTCCCAGGGTGGGAAAAGAAAGGGTGGAGGCGCAGGATTTTTCCCCCTTTCCCCCCGGGGGAACACGAATTTGAACCCGAAAACCGGGGAAGTTAACTGGCAAAAACATTTCCAAAAAAAATGGGGGTTGTAACCCCGGGATGAAGAAACAGGGGAGCAGGGCTTTTCCTTCACAAGCAGGGACGCGACATTTTTGAACCCCAGTTAAAACGGGGGGAATGTTTAAATGTGCTAACCACTTCCGAAACAACTGGCGGGGGGTACCCAGGGTGAGAAGAGACAGGGGGGCAGCAGGACTGTTTGCCGTTCACACAGCAGGGGAACAGCTGACATTACTGAACCCCAGTAACACAGGAGCAAGTGTAACGGCTAACAGCCACTTCCAGAAAACAATGGGTGTTGTAACCCCGGGATGAGAAGAGAAAAGGGGGGAGGCGCAGGGACTGTTTGCCCTTCACACAGCAGGGGAAAAGCTGACATTACTGAACCCCAGTAACACGGAGCAAGTGTAGACTGTTTAACAGCACTTCCGAGAAACAACTGGCGGTGTTTTAACCCCAGGGATGAGAGAGAACAGGGTGGAGGAGCAGGACTGTTTGCCGTTCACACAGCAGGGGAACAGCTGACATTACTGAACCCCAGTAAACGGGAGCAATGGTAGACTGTGCTAACAGCACTTCGAAAACAACTGGCGGTGTTGTAACCCAGGGATGAGAAGAGAACGGGTGGAGGCAGCAGGACTTTTTTGCCGTTCACACAGCAGGGGAACAGCTGACATTACTGAACCCCGTAAACGGGAGCAAGTGTTAACTGTGCTAACAGCACTCGAGAAAAAAACGGGCGGTGTTGTAACCCAGGGTGAGAAGAGAACAGGGTGGAGGCAGCAGGATTTTTGCCGTTCACAGCAGGGGAAAAAGCTGACATTAATGAACCCCAGTAACACGGGGAGCAAGTGTAACTGTGCAAACAGCACTTCGAGAAAAACTGGCGGTGTTGTAACCCGGATGAGAAGAAACATGGTGGAGGCAGCAGGACTGTTTGCTGTTCACCCCAGCAGGGGAACAGCTGACTTTTACTGAACCCCAGTAACACAGGAGCAAGTGTAGACTGTGCTAACAGCACTTCCGAGAAACAATGGCGGTGTTTTAAACCCGGGGATGAGAAAGAAACAGGGTGGAGGCAGCAGGACTGTTTGCCGTTCCCCAGCAGGGGAAAGCGACATTACTGAACCCAGTAACACAGGGCAAGTGTAACTGTGCTAACAGCACTTCCGAGAAAAACTGGCGGTGTTGTAGCCCAGGGTGAAAGAGAACAGGGGGGAGGCAGCAGGATTTTTTGCCTTCACACAGCAGGGGAACAGTTACATTACTGAACCCCAGTAACGGGGGGCAAGTGTTAACTGGCTAACAGCACTTCCGAAAAAACAACTGGCGGTGTTGTAACCCAGGGATGAGAAGAGAACAGGGTGGGGGCAGCAGGACTTTTTGCCGTTCACCAGCAGGGGCAGCTGACATTACTGAACCCCAGTAACACGGGGCAAGTGTTAACTGTGCTAACAGCACTTCGAGAAAAAAACTGGCGGTGTTGTAACCCAGGGAGGGAAAAAGAGAACATGGTGGAGGCCGGGACTGTTTCCGTTCACCAGCAGGGGAACGCTGACATTATGAACCCCAGTAACACAGGAGCAAGTGTAGACTGTGCTAACGCACTTCCAAGCAACAACGGGGGTGTTGGAGCCAGGGTCAAGGAGGATGTTTAAATACTAGATCAAGTATTTTCCTTGTTACGTGCAATTAAAAAGTCTATACTCCAAAACAAGGAAAATAACCTTTAGTACCATAAGATGTTGTTTTTTACTTTAAAAATTATGTAAATTAATAATTGAAAAACATAAACCATACATTAACATTTTGGAAAACCCAATGCAAAACCCAATAAAATCGGTTAAAAATTGCTTACGGTTTTAAATAAAAAGCATAAAAGTATAATACAGAATCCTTAATGATGGAAAGTAACAGTTGTAAAACCATTTTCATTTGCTGAATAATATCACTAAAAAGTTTTTTAAAAATATCAAAATTTCCATCATGTAATACTGATTTAAAAAGTCCAACATTTTATTAACAAAAAAAACCTTAAAAAGTGCATAGTGAAAAAGCTATTTATGCCTGACTGTGGACTTGCAAACATGCAAGGATAGATAAGGTATATAAGGGTAGAATGCATGCCCCGATGGTGAATGGCGATGTAATACTGTACCTCAATAAAGTGTGCGTTACACTACCTTTTTTTTTATGCTTTAAAAAAAGGGACTGCATGTAGCTTGCGCCTTTGTTGGACGCACAACTGGGCTTCCTGCTGTGACGGTTGGGTATTGGAGGTCGTGCGCTTATACGAACTAACTTCAGGGGCGCTCGTTCACATCGCAACGTACCGACAACACAAAGGGTTGTCATGACTGTTTACCAAAAACAGCACCTATGATAAAATAACCATGTGCCCATTACATACAAGCTACAAGAAAAATGCGGTGAGGTGTGACCAGCTGTTTTGTTAAGGTCATTTTATATCGACAGTACAGGTGTCGTTTCATCTGATAAATGAATCATTCATTTCTATCATTGTCGTTCTTTCAGCACCCCTTACAGGTATATATTTGCTATTGTGACTATGCACTATTTGAATTTACCAAGGTAATGCATGTTTTTTGTTACGTTATCATGTTTATGAAGGACCTTTATGTATGGGCTGTTAACTTTCTAAAACAAATATGTATTTTTTTTAAAAAGACACAAATAAATAAGTTGAAGAGGACTATTTCCTACATGCATTTTTGCACAATATTTCAGGGTTACATCACGTCCTTAATCAAAATTGATATTATATTTTACTTGTATGCTTTTATTTCAAAGGCAAGAACACTGAAGTATAACCTTCGCACCAGCAGTTGTCAAAGTTCAACCCACATTATGACTTCCAACATTGCAGATTTGAGTATCTGATGTGGTTGGATTTGTCTAAACAGGAGGACAAGGTTGACCATATATCCTATACATAAGTGGTTTTGGTTTGCATTTGTTTTTTGACATGTCATATCTGTAATATATGTCACAATTATTTTGTTACAGATTTGTGACAAAGACAAATCTTTTATGGTTTGAAAGTTGACGTTTCAAAATGTTTCAGCTTAGAAACATGGTGTACCTCATATCATGTGTAGACTAGCACTTTGGATGTCATGTTTTTTTTCACCATGATTAGGTAGCTAGCAGTAATTTTTGCCGGACACACAGCAGGGGAACACAGGCGTTATGAACCCCAAAACACATCGCGATTGTTTTTCATCTGTGCATCTAACACTTTTGAGCAGCAACGGCGCTGTTGAAGCCCAGGGTCAAGGAGGGTGTAGGCAGAGGCCTAGATGGGGAAACGTTTAAGTTGAAGTTGTAGTTAGCAGCAAAATTTTTGCCAGACACACAGCAGGGGAACAGCACTTACTGAACCCCACAAAACACATCACGATTTTTTTCATTGTGCAACTAAACTTCTGAGCAGCAACTGGCGCGGTTGAAACCCAGGGTCAAGGAGGGGTAGGCACAAAATATTGAGTTATTGCCTTGACTTTGGCCATTTGTTGTGAAGGGGGTTGAGATGATTCTGAGCAAGGCTCCCCTGGTGGTTAAAGCGGACAGTGAGGATTGTGAGGACTGGGAACAGTGTTACTGATTGGCTTATTTAAGGGAATCTTTTCCCATCAGGGTTGCCGGTGATCAATTTTTTGGCGAATCCCTTTCCAGTTTCCCTTGTACCCTGCTGTTGTGCTGACTCCTGCTATCAGATAAGACAATTCTTATTTTGTGTTTTTGCTATTTTTTGCATTTGGTCCTGCACTTCTGTGGGGGCCTTCGGGGGCCCCTCCGGGGGCTTTTGCCCCTCTTTAGTTCAGCCACTGGGGTTTTGTACTTTTGCTTTTTCCTGTTTTTTCAGTGGCTGCTGTTTTTTTTTACACCAAGAACTAATTTAGGTGTAGAGGTCGGGGATCTCAGGTGATTTTGAATTAGTAAGTTGGTGTTTTTCAGGGTTTTTGGGATTGCAGTAATACCCTTCCTGTCCTTTTCTATTTAGAAAAAAATTTTTTTTTGGGCCCAGCGTTTGCTCTATATTTTTTTTTCTTGTCGTATTTTTCTGTTAACCGCCATTACATTTTTTGGGGGCTTTCTATTTTCTTTGGGGTTTTGAAAGGGGGCAGATAGCTTTCCTATTTCTATCTTTTGGTGTGTTAGTTTCTCGGCGTGACGAGGCTCTGACCAACTGGAACCTCCCGGCGCCTCTAGTTGCGGTGGTTGTCAGGGTACTGCAATCCCATAGATTCCAATTGCTCTGGTGATTGCCTTTTTTTACCTGCACTCCTCACTACCGTAACATAACAGTATCACCGCCTAAAAATTGTATGGTACTCACAAAAGGGGAAAAAAAATTTTTTAAGGAAGAAAAGTTGTCAGAGATATTTTCTGTTTGTTTCATTTTTTTTTTTTTTTTCCCCTCTGTACCGGGGCTGGGGAGGATTTTTTTCCCGGAGTTTGCACAGTTGTCTGGCCGTGTGGTTCAGCTTGCCACTGAGGTTCGGGTATTGCTATCTATCTTGCGGGGTGCCTGTTTGGAACCTAGGACCCCATGAGTTTTTGTTTTTTAGGGGTTCGGCTAAGTTTCAGAATTTAAAAAATAATTTTTAAATTGTTTCTTGCCTTAAAATCTAAGTCCAGGGAACGCCAGCCAGCAGGTTAAATTATAATCTTCTCCTGCGCGGCGATCCTCAGGTTTGGGCTTTTTCCCGATCCTGGGGTCCTGTTTTGAGTGATTTGATGATTTTTTCAGGCTTTGGGGTTATTGTCGATGAGCCTAAGTCACTGTCAAACTGAAAAAACCTTGTTGGGATTAAATCAGGGCTTGATGACGCTGAGTTATACTGCAGAGATTCCGTAGGTGGGCAGTCCGACCAAAGGAATGACGCGCTTTGGCGGCCCTTTTCCGGAAGGGTCTGTCGGATAAAAAGGATTTTTATGGGGGATTCCCTGTCCCTCGTTCCAAGATTTATGTCATTGGCGATTTCAAATTGACGACGTTTCGTGAGCGGAGAAGTATGCGTGGAGTGGGTGTTGCCTTGTTACCAGCTGCTGACCCATGCAGTGGATGGGGTGGTGTCTGGGGACAGCGTCAGAGTTTCGAAAGCGCAAGGGTTATGTTTCTACTGTGGTGATGCCTCTCATTTCTATTTCAGTTGCCCAACGGGGAAGACATTTTGCACGCTCAGTTGTCTTGGGTAGTGTTCAGATAAGTTTTTTTTTCTGTCACTCGTTCTCTCTGTCCTCATTTTCTGTCAGCTTTCGTTGACTGGAGCAGCTATTAACCTGATGGATTATGAATTTTGCTAACGTTGTGGATTTCCCTTGATACCCCTACAGAAGTTATTCCCCTACTGGGACGTTTACCCCTTTGGCTGAGAATAAACCCCATTTTTCTCTCAGGTGATAATGAGGGTTGAACGATCACCGGAGGTCTGCAAATTTTTGGTTCTAATAATCTGCTGACTTTTGTGCTGGGTTTCCCTTGGTTACAGTCTCATAATCCTGTTTTGGATTGGAAAACTGGCTGTAACCAGTTGGGGCTGCCAATGTTTAGGCCAACACTCCTGTTTTTTCTGCCCCCCCAGGCGAGGATGTTCCTGACTTTTTGTTTTATTTTTTGTGTGTTTAGCGAAAGTAAATCTGCTCCTTACCCCCCATAGGAGCTATGAGCCTATGATTAGGCCCGGGGTAAATTCCCCAGGGTCGCCTTTTTAATTGTCTTACCTGACTGACCCTATGGGTCTTATATCAAGGAATCATTGGAGCAGGGTCATATCAACCATCCTTTCACCCTTAGGTGCCGGTTTTTTCTTTGTGGCTAAAAAAGAGGTTCATTAAGGCCGTGTATTGATTTGTCTCTTGAACAATAACTTGAAATATCAATACCCGTTACCTTATTTCTGACCTGTTTTCCAGGGGGAAAAACCTACTTGGTTTACCAAGCTTGACCTCAGGGGGGAAAACCTTATTGCATTAAGCACGGGGTAATGGAAGACGGCATTTAACACCCCTGAAGGGGCATTTTGAGTACCTTGTGATGCCCTTTGGCTCACTATGCCCTTCCTCTTCCAGTCCTTCATGAATACATTTTCAGGGATTTTGTGGGCAAGTTTCTGATTGTTTATTGGATGATATCTTGATTTTTCTAATGACTGGGACTCTCATGTTAAACATGTTCAACTGTATTCCAATTTGAGAGAGAAATGCCCTGATGTGAAGGGATCAAAGTGTCTTTTTTGGGTACAGAAGATCTCATTTCGGGATTCATTTTGTCCCCAATCTGTTATTGAAAATGGGGCCCGGCAAGTTCAGGCCATCTGTGATTGGGTCCAACCTACTTCATTAAAGGCTCTTCAGAGATTTTTGGGTTTTGCCAATTTTTATCGTAAATTTATTGGTAATTTCTCTGTTATTTTAAACCATTAACTGATTTGACCAGAAAGGGTTCTGATGTGGTGAATTGGCCTCCTGAGCAGTCTCTGCGTTTCAGGAACTTAAGCGAGATTCACTTCTGCTCCTGTTTACGGCAGCCCTGATGTTTCTCTGCCATTTCAGGTGGAGGTTGATGCCTCTGAAATTGGGGCAGGTGCCGTTTTGTCCCAAAAAGATCAGAGACCTCTAAAAGTAACCCGTGTGCCTTTTTCTCTCGAAATTTTTCCTACTGAACGTAATTATAAGTGGGTAAAGGGGGTTATTGGCCATAAGTGGGCTTTTGAAGGTGGAGACATTGGCTGGAGGGAGCCAACATCAGGTGGTGGTCCTTACGGACCATAAGAATCTGGTCTATCTGGAATCTGCCAAGCGACTCAATCCTAGACAGGCCAGGTGGGCCTTGTTTTTCACACGTTTTAATTTTGTGGTTTCCTTTCTTCCTGGCACTAAGAATGTTAAGGCGGATGCCCTCTCGAGGAGTTTCCTTGCGGACTCTCCTGAGCTAATCTGATCCCTCTGTTATTTTAAAGGAGGGTGTAGTTCTTTCCGCCATCTCGCCCAATTTGAGACTTGCTCTGGGGGGTGTCAGGAGGATAGGCCCGAGCGCTGCCTGTTGGAAAATTTTTGTCCCGGACCAATGGAAAAAGAGTGTGATGTTGAGATTCATTGTTCCGCATTGGCTGGGCATCCTGGAATTTTTGGTACCAAGACATTGGTTAGTCGGTCCTTTGGTGGCCTACCTTGTCTCGCGATGTCAGGGAATTTGTGCAGTCCTGCGGGACTTGCTCTCGCTCCAAGTCTTGCTCTCGCTCTAGTGTTTGTTGATGCCATTGCCTGTGCCCAAGAGACCATGGACCCATATCTCTATGGATTTCATTTCCGATCTTCCTGTTTCTCAGAGAATGACCACCATCTGGGTGATTTGTGATAGGTTTTCAAAATGATACATCTTGTGCCATTACCTAAGTTTGCCTTCCTCCTCTGAATTGGTGCCGTTGTTCCTTCACACGTGGTTCGTTTACACGGCATTCCTGAGAACATTGTGTCTGACAGAGGAGTCCAGTTTGTTTCCAGATTTTGGAGACTTTTTTGTTCTAAACTGGGTGTTCAATTGTCTTTCTCCTCAGCATTTCAACCTCAGAACCAATGGTCAAACTGAGAGAACACACAGACATTGGAGATTACTAAGATGCTTTGTGTCTGCTGATCAGGATGACGGGTCTCTTTTTTGCCTTTGGCTGAGTTTGCTCTTAATAATAGGGCTAGCTCTGCCACTTTGATGTCTTCCGTTTTTCTGTAATTCTGGGTTTCACCCTCGATTTTCTTCAGGACAGACGGAGGCTTCTGTCTGTCCAGGTGTTGACTCTGTTGTTGAGCGTATGCAGCAGATTTGGGACCCAGGTAGGTGAGAGGTTGTCCCTCTCTCAGGAGAAGGCCCAGCGTTTGCTAACCGGCATAGGACTGATGGTCCTCGGTTTTAAAGTGGGGACTTGGTCTGGTTTGTCCTCAAAGAATATTCCTATGAGAGTAGCATCTCCTAAATTTATAGCCTAGGTTCATTGGACCTTATAAGATCATGGAGATTATTAATCCTGTTTCTATTCTTTCTTCTTCCAGGGACATTTAAGATCCATAAACGTGTTCCACAAGTCCTTGTTGAAGAGGTTTTGTTGAGCCAGTGGTTCCGCGCTGTGCCTTCCATGACCCTGTTTTGGTTGAGGGCAATCTGGAGTATGTGGTTGAGAAAATATTGGATTACGTTTTTCTAGACGAAGACTCAGTATTTGGTTAAATGGAGAGGTTATGGTCAGGAGGATAATTCTTTGGGGTTTGCTTCGGACATACATGCTGGGAACTTATCCGTGCGATCATAGAACTCATCTGACCGACCTGGTTGCTCAAATGAGGGTTCGGTGACCCCTCCTCAAGGGGGGGGTACCTGTTGTGAAGGGTTTGAGATGAGTTCTGAGCAGAGCTCCCCTGGTGGTTACAAGCGGTACTAGTGAGATGTGAGGACTGGAATCAGGTGTTACTGATTGGTCTTATTTAAGGGAATCATTTTCCATCAGGGTTGCCGGTGATCAATTGTTCTGGTCTGAATCCTTCTTTCCAGTTTCCCTTGTAGCCTGCTGTGTCGTGTCTGCATCTCCTGCTATCGATAAGACAATTTCTTATTTTGTTTTTTGCTATATTTTTGCATTTGGTCCTGCACTTCTGTGGGGGCCTTCTGGGTCCCCTCCGGGGGCTTTTGCCCTCTCAGTTTAGTTCAGCCACTGTGTTTTGTACTTTTGCTTTTTCCTGTTTTTTCAGTGGGTGCTGTTTTTTGTTACACCAGAGAAACTAATTTAGGTGGTAGAGGTCGTGTGATCTCAGGTGATTTTGAAATTAGTAGAGTTGGTGTTTTTCAGGGTTTTCTGGGATTGCAGTAAGTACCCTTCCTGTCCTTTTCTATTTAGTTAGTTTGGGCCCCAGCGTTTGCTCATACTATTTTCTTTCTGTGTCAGTATTTCCTTTGTCTAACCGCCATTACATGTTTGGGGCTTTCTATTATCTTTGGGGTTCTGCTACGGGCAGATAGCTTTCCTATTTCTATCTTTAGGTGTAGTTAGTTTCTCAGGCTGTGACGAGGCGTCTAGGACCAACGTAGGAACGCCCACGGCTGCCTCTAGTTGCGGTGGTTAGTCAGGGTACTGCAATCCCTAGATTCCAACTGCTCTGGTGTATTGCCTTTTTTACCTGCACTCCTCAGCTACCGTAACATAACAGCCATTGCAAATGTATGTACTTCAAACAAGAATAAATGAAGTTTTACTACAACAATAAAATGATGAATTTCAATAAAGAATAGAAAAATATTTATACTTGACAGTTCCTCTGGGTTGATAACGTTTAATGGCTAACTGAAAATATGGTAACAAATTCAAAGCTTAGAGACTACTCAGGTGTCTTCATCAGGCTAAGAGTAAAGCCAAAAATGAAGAATCACAATAATTTCTACAAACAACAGGACACAGGAATAGCTAAGACAAGTGAGGGAGGGACAAGTGAGGGGAGACCGGCAACAAAAAGGAGAACAAGGATGAATTATCAGCGCCACACAATCACAGATAAATTAATGAATTTACCTGTGGCAAAAGACTTTTGTAATGCCCGGCATAGCATTGGTTATGGGAATTACTGGTATTAAAATATAACTTCAAATAGAGAAACGTACAAAGGTTTCAGAATATAAGCTCATCATGACCTTTGACACTGTTTTGATGGAATGAATAGATCACATGGATTTATGTCATTCTATATCAATTAAGGAATCTGCGTCTATGCCCTTCCAGGGTCATGAAAACCCAAAAAAAGACGCCAATGAGAGGGCAATCAAACTTTCTATCCTTATCTTTATCCTTATCCTTATCCTTATCTAGGAACTGTTCCAATATTTATGTTCATCCCTGTAGGAATAAGACAGTTCTGATACACGTCACTTACTTGTCTTACCTATTCCTGTGTCCTGTTGTGTATAGAAATATGTGATGCTTAATTTTTTTATTTAGTCTTTCCTGATGAAGAGACGTGAGTAGCCTTGAAAGCTTGCAATTGATTTCCATCTTTCAGTTATCCATTAAAAGGTATCAACACTGCTGACTCTGAAGTCTAATAATTTTTCTATCTACTGGCTAACACGGTACAAAGATACACATGTTTTCTAATTTCAAGAAGGAAAAATAAAGAAAATACAAATATAAACGCATATATGCACATGCCAAAAATAAATGGAACAACACAACACCCAAAAAATTGATAACAAAATTATAGTGTTGTAAATTTAAGAATAAAAGTCCATTTTTTTTTTTATGAATAATGCTTAAGGAACGCTATGTTAAACCATAACATAGTGAAGACAATGGATTTTGTAATAGTCACTCATCATCATCATCGCAAATTTATGTGACAGTCACAGACATTCAATTATTTAAGTTCAAAAATCGTAACTTTTATAGCATGTATGACATGTCCAGCATGGACTCATCAATGTGATTGATGACACTATAATGTACAATAAAAAATAACCATTTAAAAAACATTAGGCATTGTTTGTCACAATTTAAGTGTGTGCCTGCAAGTGTAGGTGAAACAAAGAGCTACGGATAGCAAAAAGGGATATTCTATGTCTGTATCAGACAGTGACAGCCTCTGATGGGTAATGCCGATTTTACCTGTACGTCAATAAAGTCTGCGGCTGAATATCATGCATTTTTTGCTTGTAGAGTGTGGAAGAGGTAAAAGAATGTCTGGTTGCGCAAAGCTTTATATCCGTCAACACTACCTTCCTACTGTCACGCGTAGGAGGGTAGGTAGCGTGTGGCAATAGCTGACTATCAAATGTGAGTTAGGCTGCGTTATTGCGCACTAGGGACGCAAAAAAAAATACAGCAGTAATAATATTTAATGTGTAATACTCCACCTATGACAAACAAAAAATAGACTTCCCTCTTTAACAATGTACAAGACTAACAAAGCCTAATGGTTGACGCTGACTTAATTGAGATACAGTATTACATCAACATTGTCCATGAGTAACTATGCACTGTGATACCTATATACCAGTATTAATTTATATCTCTTGTGGTTGTTTCAACAGCACTTGCAGTATAACTACCTATTGTCAGTATGCATGATGCACTTTTAGATGTAATAATTTATTATTGGACATTATTACCATGTTTACATGCTGGCCATTTCATAGTATGGGTGTTTGAAGTTACAGTTTGGCATCAGTATGTGTATTTTATAATGTCTGTCATAAATAAAACTCGTGATGATGATGATGAGGATTAATGATATCGTACATCCATTGACTGGCATTACTTTTCAGGTACAGATAAAGTTCCTTAAAAAAAACATTTAAATTTATAAGTCTGAAATGTACTTTTACAAATTTAAATTTTAAAAAGTAAAGTAGACTATGTTTTTTTTTTTTTGTACCATTTCTAATAGACAGGGGCAGATAGCCGCTGTGATGACAAATTAAATTTTTTTCCAATATTTGTCATAAAAATTTATCATTCTAGGCCTGCAAAACCTTTACAAATTTTATGTTTTTTTAGATAACAAGCAGGGGGACGGCGCTTCCCTATTGGAGCATGTTGGTCATTTTTTTCTGGGCCATGTGTCGGAACAGGGGACTTTTTGCCGTTCACACAGCAGGGGAACAGCTGGCGTTACCCGAACCCCCCCTAAAAGGAGAGCTTGGGGTTTTGTTCTGTGGACACGACACTTCGAACAGCAACTGGCCGTGTTGGAGCCCAGGGAGTAGAGTTCAGGGGGTAAAAGATGAACATAACAGGAGACATGGTTTAACGTTGCAACCATTATTTAATCTGAAACGGACAGACAAATTCGGCGAGTCCAGGGCCTTGTTCATTTTCAGAAAATTAAGCCGGTCTACATTATCGGAGGATAGTCGCATGCGACGGCCCGGGTTAGTAAAACCACCTGCAGCACTAAAGACGCGCTCCGTTTAAACACTGGCAGCGGGGCAAGCCAGCACCCCCAAAAGCATACTGGCTAACTCTGGCCATGTACCCAGCTTAGAAAACCCAAAATTTGGAATTGGGGAAGAGCCATCTGGGTGTACACTGAGAGGCAAACCAAGTAGTCTGTCACCATCTGACGGATCCGTTGCCTCCCGCTGACGGAAAGCCCTCTGGGAGGGTGTAAGACATTTGTGGCCTGCCAAAAACTTTGCCACATTTTAACATACTGGTCTTTCCCTGTGCAGAGCACGCGTGTGCTCCCCTTGTTGCAAGCTCTCTACACTGCCTCGACGCACAGACTGTTTTGAAAAAAGCAGTTAGCACGCAGTGCTCTCGGCAGTAAGGAAAGAACATTAGGGATTGCACCGTATGTTTTTGGGGAACTCCCGAAATTTACGCCCCCGGGTTCAACGGTGTGATGAGGCTTTGACGGTCCCCCCGTAGCGAGGGCCCCTGGGGAGGGTGTACACCCAATAATCAACTCGTGAAATGGGGGCGAGGGCGGCGGTCGTTTCTTGGGCACTGAAACATGAATCAACCAGGTGCTGCAGACTCCAACTGGCAAAGAAACGCTGTCCTCGGGCAAGAGGCGTTATCTCTGCCTGCTCTGCATCCCCCCAAAAACCCTCGCTCTACATACTGACTAGAGCGTTTGTCCCTCCCTCTGGAGCGATAGTCTTCCTCCCCCATTTGTCTCCCCTCCTCATCCCCCCTCACAAAGTGAGCCCTGCCCAGCCCTTTGGAAACCTTTTTTGCTCTGACTTTCCAAAAGGGTGATGGAATTTTGTGACTCCTCATCCTCCACCTCTTCCAAAACCTCATCCCTTTTTGCTTGCAGTGTTTTTTGGAAGAAGAAGCAAATAAGGGGGACGTCAGGCTGACTAGTGCATCATCTGCACTCGCCATTCCGCGTTTTTACTCATCAAACGCACGCAAAAACGTGGCACATGTCTTCATAGTGGCCCACCATTAAATTTTAAATGTGGGCGGCGCCCAAAATTTCGTGTTGATTGCGCCTGAAAGCAGCTGATACTCCATAAAATGCTGGCGCTGCCACACAACCGCTCCAACCCTATGTAACGTTGAATTCCACCTGGGGGATACGTTTTACAATGAGCGATGTTCAGAAGGCGCAATCTGCGTTGCAAGCCGCAAAGCGGATCTGGCCATGCTGGAAAAGTCGCAATGAGCGCACTCTGGCGGACCTTGTGCAGCAGTGCATCAAGATTTTCCGGGTATCCCTCCCAAAAAAATCTCCGACCCCAAATTGAGCACATGTGCCAGAAAAATGGTATGTGAGGAGTTTGCCAAGGCCCAGAGCTGGGCCCCTCAGTTTTTGGCCATGTCACACACTACCAAGCCTGGCCCGGAGATTCGCTGGCAAAAACCACACTCGCTCTCCTGCTTATGGGGAATCCAACCTCCCCCGCTGTGTGGCTTCGATTCCCCATGGAATTTAAATTTTAGAACGGCCTTTCCGTTTTGGCCACGGCTTCTCAATCGGTCGCTCAGGTAAGCGTCCACGGGTCCATGTGGGGGTAAACCGTGACGCTCCTGCAGCGATGATTTCTGAGGAACTGGGGTGGAGGAGGCAATGTGGACAACTTTATTCCCGCAATCCTTGGAGTTGGCAGAACACGTACAGCGCTACTCGCAAGATTGTACCGGGTCCCAACAAATTTACCCCAAAGGGCGTGAAATGAAGGTATCGTCCCTGGGCAAGTGGGATGGTCCACCCCATCGGGGGGTCAGGTGGACCTTGCTTTCTGACGGCTTTAGTAGCGCAATGTTTTTAAATTTTTTCCTCAACATGCTTTTGCAGACCAGGAAAGGGGTTGCCTGCGAAAAAAATCGGCTGGGGGACATTGTATTGTGGGGCTGCCAATGCCATTAATTTACGGAAACTGTCAAATCTCCACCAGCCTGAAAGACAGAGCAATTTTAAGGGAAAAGGAGTTTTGGGAAAAGCCACATTCAGAGCCTGTGCTCCCTGGAAAGGTTGCCGAGTTGGCCGTCTTTTCTCCCATGCCGGGGCACCGATGGCTGGTTTGGTGGCCTGGGTGTGTGAGGATGACAGGGAACTTTCAGCTGTGGGGAATAACACTGTGTCCTGGACAACAGTGACAGAGGTTCTTCCATGGGGATCCTTGTGAGGAAGCCGAACCACTGTGTGTGAACTGAGGAAGACTCCAACAAAGAGCTGAAAAATGAGGTGCTGCTGTAGGTTGGCCTACATCTCCAGTGTGTCTTTGTAACCAACAAAGTGCTTTTACCGCACAGGGTTTTTACTATTTGTTGTATAAGGGGTTTCGGACCTTTTACCTCTTTTAATGTTTTTGATTACACACTTGCATTTGACATACAAATATCATCTGCAACTGGATAAAAAAGACCCCCGCGAGCAATCCTGGGGCCCCCGGTTTGGCTGTTGGAAAGAATGCTCCGAACGGGCCAAACGGAGGCTACGGCAAGCGAGCCCTGCACCCTTTACCTCTCCCTACGTTTGGGCCCCGTTGGGGCAATCTCTTCCTCAAAAGCTGCTCCACCCCCTTCCTGTTCCTCAGGGCCCATGTTTGGGCTTGGACCTCATCACCCCACCACCCCCTCTTCCAACCCCCTGCTGTTGTTGGGTGGTCGGGCCAGCCCCAAAGGGCTCAACAAAAAACTGGCAACTGAGTATCTCATCATCAATGCTTCTGCGGTGGGCTGACCATCGGCACGGGGCTAAACCCGCCTCTTCAGATTCAGAGAGACACAGGGTTCGCATAAACTGCATACTGCCTTTTTCTTCACATTCCAGAATGCTGCTGGCGGGGCCCCTGTTTGCAAGCCAACAGATTCGAGAACAGAAGCAGAGACTCAGCTGGCTCCTGTACAGAGCTCTCTGACTGCCTGGGCAATTGGCAGGCGGTGAAGAGATGATGGTTGTTCAACAGTGCTGGGGTTCCTAGAGGGGGTGGAAGCTATTGAAGTCGATGCTTTGGGCTGCCCCCAAACCCCAACAAGGGCTTAAATTTTGTTCTTCAACGCAGCGGGGGGGTACGCGAGCTCCTACAAAAGGGCGCATAAGGAACCTCACGGAAAACGGGTTGGATGCTGTGTCACTGGGTGCGGAAAGCACCACAAATCCCCATGTCCTCTCCTGCTGCAAAATCACGGCCTCGACCACGAACCACGTGCCTTACTCACTGACTTCTTCACTTGGTAATTGAAAAAAGAAAGTCAGAAAAGTATAAGGCCTAAATGTGTTATTCCTCACAGAACTACAGTAACCCCGCAGACAACGTACAGTATCTGTAAAAGGGCCCCCTTTTTGTACTTCTATATGTTTGCAACCCCTGTATTTTATACGGGTGGAAGCCGGTCACACTAATAGATTAGATTTTTTCCACTAAATGGAGCAGCACCAATTTTGAAGGGAAAAAAAAAAAGTGAAGGGGTGAGGCCCGTGACACACTGCTCAGCAGACCCACAACGGCAGTGGTTGAAGAACAAACTGAGCGTTCCCGCACTCACAAAATGAAAAAAATCCCCAGACTACAGTGAACACTGAACACAACTGTTCAGTGCTGTAAAAAGGGCCCCTTTTTGTACTTCTATAGTGTTTTGCAACAATGTATTGTATACGGATGGAAGCGCTCACACTAATAATTAGATTTTTTTCCACTAAAATGGAGCAGCACCAATTAAAAAATGTGAAGGGATGAGGGAGGACACACGCTCAGCAACTACAACCGGCAGTGGTTGAAGAACAAACTGGAGCGTAATCTGCACTCACAAAAGGGAAAGCTCACAGACTACAGTGAACACTGAAACACAACTGTTATAGCTTTTAAAAGGGCCCCCTTTTTGTACTCATAGTGTTTGCAACCCAAAGTATTGTTACGATGGAAGCCCGCACACTAAAAGATAGATTTTTTTCCACTAAAATGGAGGGAGCACCAATTAGAGAAAAATGTGAAGGTGAGGCAGTGACACACGCTCAGAAACTACACCGGGAGTGGTTGAAGAACAAACGGGGCGAAAACTCCCACAAAAAAGAAAAGCCAAAAGCTACATGAACATGAAACAAAAACTGTTAGTACTGTTAAAGGCCCCCTTTTTGTACTTTTTATGTTTTGAAAAACCCAAAGATTGTAACGAAGGAAGCGCGTCACACAATAGATTGATTTTTTTCACTAAAATGGAGCGCACCAATTAGAAAAAAAAGTGAAGGATAGGCAGTGACACACGCTCAGCAGACTTTAAAAAGGGAGTGTTGAAGAACTTACTGGAGCGAATCTGCATCACAAAAATTAAAGCCACAGACTACAGAAACCTGCAGACCCAAATGTTCAGTACTGTGAAAGCCCCCTTGGGGTACTCTATAGTGTTTCAACCAGGGATGTATACGGATGAACGGTCCCACTAATAATTAGATTTTTTCCCCCTAAAATGGAGCAGCACCAATAAAAAAAATTGAAGAAAGAGGCAGGAGGCGGGACAGGGAGCTCGACAGCAAAACAAAAAAAGACTACAACGCAGTTGGTTGAAGAACTAACTGGAGCGTAATCTGCACTCACAAAATTAAAAGCTCACAGACTTACAGAGCGAGCGCGCGCGTGCAGACAAACTGTTCATAGCGGAAACGCTACCTTTCGGTACTTCTATAGTGTTTGCAACCAATGTATTGTATACGGAGGAAGCACGTTCACACTAATAGATTTGATTTTTTTCAATAAATGAGCTGCACCAATTCCAAACAAAATAAAATAAAAAAAAAAAAAGTCAGTGACACGTCAGAGGCCTACAAACAGCCGGTGGATAGCAAGCAAACTGCAGCGGTCACCTGCCTGTCCCACACACACCTTGTATGCACAGAGCTTGTTAAAACAACACTGCAAAATGAAGCTTTACACAGCGGTTGGTAGAAAAACTAACCTCCTCAAGCACGTAGTACACCAAAACTCGCAATAGCTAACTGTCCCTCAGAGTGACAAGTAGCGTTCTGTCCCTAAGCTCTATCTATCACAGCACCCCCCCCCCCCCCCCCCCCCCCCAAAAAAAAAAAAAAATAAAGGAAGGGGGAAAAAAAAAAACTGAAGGGCACGTTTTAAAACAATAGGAAAACACAAAAATTTTTAAAGGTACCACTAAAAAGCAGCCGCCGCAAAAATAAGCCCAAATTTTCTTGGGGCCCCAATTTTAAAAAATTATGTTCAAAAAGGCGTTTAAAAAAATTTTTCAAAAATTATCCCAAAAAACCCCAAATTTAAAATAAAAAAAAAAGGGTGAAATCGGTCCCCGTAAAGGCCCCCCCCCCCCAAAAAAAGGAAAAAGGGGAAAAAAAACGCAAAAAAAAAAAACCTTTTTATTTTTTTAATTGTCCCCCAAAATCGAAGGGGGGGAAATGGTCCCCCCCAAAAAAAAGGGTTTTGCTATTTAACAAAATGAACAAAAATTTTTGGGGCCTTTTTTGTTTTTTTAAAAAAAAAAATTTGGGGAAAAAAAAATTTTTTTTGGGGAAAAAAAGATTTTTTTTACCTTTTAAAAATTTAAAAAATTTGTGAAATTTTTAAGGCTCCCCAAATTGAAATTCTTGGGGGTTTTTTTGAAAAAAAGGGGATTTGTGGGGGTTTTTTTTTGTTTTGGGCCAAGGGGGGCCCCGGGCCCCACCCCCGCCCAACCAAAAGTTGATTAAAAACGGGTCCTTTCCCCCCCCCCCCAAAAAGTGGTTTCCCCCCCCAAAATGGGTAAATTGGACAAATTCACAAAATTTTGGGGGCCCTTTTTTTTTTCCCCTTTAAATTAAAAAAAGGGGGAAAAAAATTTTTTTGGGGAAAAATTTTTTTTTAAATTTTTTTCCCTAGTTAAAAAATTCTTGGGACGGGGGGTTTAAATGCCCCAAAATTTTGATAAATTTCCTTTGGGGGGTAGTTTCCAAAAAGGGTTTGGGGGTTTTTTACTGTTTGGAATTTGGGCTCTCCAAAAGTGAAATGCCCCCGGGCCCTTTCCCTCAATTTAAAAAAAAAAAAAATTTTTTAAGGGCCCCCTCCCCATTTGGGGGCCAAAATGGGTTACCCCCCCAAAAGGGGATCAATCCCAAAAATGCAAAACCCTTTTTTCCTTTACCCTTTGGAAAAAAATTGGGGGGAAAAATTTTTTGGAAAAAATTTTTTTTTTTTTTTGCCACAAAAATTCTTAACCCTGGGGGGAAAAAAAAACCTTTTTTTTTTTTTTTTTTTTTTTTTTTTTTTTTTTTTTTTTTTTTTTTTTTTTTTTTTTTGGGGGGGCAGTTTAAAATGGGGTAGGGGGGTTTCCCCCTTTAAGGGGGTTCCCAAAGGAAAGGGTTATTTATTCCCCCAAAAAAAAAAGGCGTGTTCCCCCCAACCCCAAAAATTTTCCCCCCTTTTTTGGTTTTACCGGAAATTTTTACAAAATTTTTTTGGGGGGGTTTTTCCCTTTTAATAAAATTGTTGGAAAAATTTTTTAAAAAAGGGGTTTTTTTTAAAATTTTAAAGTCTACTTTATAAAAAAAAACCCTTCTGTGAAGCCCTTTGGGGGGTTTCAAAGCTTCACCACCATCTAGAAAATTTCCTTGGGGGGTCTTTTTTTCCAAAAGGGGGTTACTTTGGGGGGAAACCCCCATTTTTTTAGGAAAAGGGGCTCTCCAAATAAAACAGGGGGCGCCCCAATCCCCCAATTCCACCAAAAAGTAAAAAGGCGCTCCCTTCCCCTTTCCCGACTTCCCAAACCCCCCCCCCCAAATAGTGGTTTACCCTAACAAAAGGGGTATCACCCGTACCGGGACAAAAATTGCACAAAAATTTTTGGGGGCCCTTTAAACCTTTGGAAAAAAAAAATGGGGATAAAAAAGATCTTTTTGGGGGAAAAAAAACATAAATTTTTTAAATTTTAAAACGGTCTACTTTAAAACCCTTCTGTAAACCCCTTTGGGGGGTTAAAACCCCCTCCCCACTACCATTTAGATAAGTTACTTGGGGTTCACGGGGGCCCCTTTATGATTGTGTCAGCCCAGAAAAACCAAATTCTTAAAAGAACCCCACCAAATACAAAATAAAAATGGGAACACCCGCATGAAAATATAAAATTAAAAATTTACCTGACAGGGATATCCTTTGAACCAGGGTTAATCTTGGGGACTTGAAACCCCTGTCACAGGAAAAAAGGGGGGCCCGGGGGGTTTTTTTAACCCTGACCCAAAAAACGGGGGTCCAACAAATCCCCCCCCTTGGAGGAAATGCTAATTTTTTCAGAGGTCCGGGCCCTCCACCCAAACCCCTGTCTCCAAATCTTTTCCCTAAACCCCTGTAACCCGTCCTAAAAAAGGATACGATTAAACCCCCAAAGGAATACGGGCTAAACTTGCTAAATACACAGAAAAAAACCTATTAGACAACTGGAGAAAACACAGACTTGCATACACACTCAAACACAAAAGGGGAACATAAATGATCTGGGATATTAAACTCTAAGCAAGGTGAGCTTAAAAAAACTAAGGAGCTCTTTTTTAAAATTAAGTTTTAAAAGTTTCCAACCTATCTGTGGTCTGCTGAAAAATTTTACTGCAACTCCCACAAAAGACAACCAAAAGATTTAAAGGAAACCTTTTAACAAAAAATTTAATTGCAGCCGGGAAAAAAACTGCACCCAGGGCCCCCCAAAATGAGCAAGACCAAATTAAAATCCCAACTGCCAAACACCAAAAAAACAGCAACTCAGCGTGGAAGGCAGAATGTGCAACCGCAGATCTTCGTGGCAATGACACCTGAAGTAACCCCCCCCTTTACGAGGGGGGCCCCCGGACCCCCAGGGCCAGGTTTTTCCCGGGGATTCTGTGGAAGGGCCCGCACCAAACGATCGCCTTTAAAAACAGACGCAGGAAAAACCCCCGTCCTCTCCCTGGACCAAAACCCCTTCCAATGCACCAATTTTTTTAAGGGAACCCCGATTTTAGCCCGGGGTCAAAGATCTTGAACTTGAAAACTCCCAAAATTACCCTTGCCACCACTGGAGGAGGAGGGAGGGTGATGGGATGAAATGGGCCACGTACCTTTTTAAGTAATGACTTTTTGGAAACCCCATTGTTTGGGTTTTAAAAAGTAGGAGGGAGGTCCAGACAAAATTTCCACAGGATTAAAATTTTGGAATGATCCCGTAAGGCCCGATGAAAACTGGGGCCCAGCTTCCAGGAGGGAACTTTAAGTTTTTTTATTCCTGGGGAGAAAAACCATTCCCCCCTCGTTCACATTAAGATCTGGACCGAAAATCTCCTTTCCCAACAGCCAACGTTTAATTTAAAGGTTTTCCCCCTAGCAATCGATTATTCAATACCCTCTCCACATGGGAAACAAGTGACGACGAGGGAAAAGCTCCTCCCAGGGAAAACCCCCGAAGGGACCCCCCCCTTGAATGTACAAAAAAATGGGGGTGAAAACCATATGCCCCAAAAAAAGGGGGCTTACCAGGGTCCCCCTCCCCCCTGTTTTTAAGGGGGAACTTGCCAGAGGCAAAAAAAGAAGCCAGTTCCTGGGTTTTCCGAGACAAAACACCCAAGATAAAATCCCCCTAGGCTTTGATTTTAGCGCTCTGTCTGACCATTGGTCTGCGGATGAAAAGCCGAGGAAAAAAAAAAAATTGCACCCCCCCACGTAAAAAAAATCCCTCAAAAAATTGGACACAAAATGGGAAACCCCTTTCGCCCCCAAATCAGAAGGAAAACCCCCGAAAATCTCAAATCCCCCAAAGGGAACCCCCTGGCCCCCAAGTTTTAAACCTTAGGGAGGGGAGGGAAAAGCAATGAAATGGGGCCATCTTATGAACCCCGTCAAAAAACCACCAGTTTTGACAGTCTTTCCCGACGACGAGGGAAGGTCCGTGATGAAGCCCTAGACAAAAAGAGTCCAGGACCTTTCCGGGGAAATTTCAAGGTAAGGGGGGTCCCAGACGGCGGGGAAGAGGGGCTTAGAGCGAGCACAAAACCCCCAGGACCCCGACAAAAGTTAAAAACATCTTTTTTAACGTTAGGCCCCAAAACCGGGCGAGAAGGAAACTGTAGCCCTTTCTCCCCGGAAATTCCCCGCTTTAAAGCAGAAAAATTTTGAGTGCCCCCAAATAACCTTTTTTCTCAAAATGATTTGGGAAAACAGGGCTCCCCCCGGAGGGCCTTTTCAAGGGGGTCCCCCCGGCCCTCTAACCCCTCCCCTCAAAACTCAGGAAAAATACGCCACACTTCCACCCCCTCCTTAAAGGGTAGGAATCGGGTCACCATTTTTTTCCCCGGGCCCCCCGGGGAAAATGCGAGACCCAAGGGAAACCCCCCTTAACATTTTAGAACCAGGGCGATAAGTGACAAACCAAAATTAAACCCCGGAAAAAACCAAAGCCCCTCGACTTGTCTGGAATTTAGACGCTTAGCAGATTCCAAATACAGCAGGTTTTTGTGAACATTTAAAGAACCCGGGGGAAAGGGGGGACTGCCCCCCCCAAAAAATGAAAGGGCCAAATTTTAAAAGCCCAAATTAATGGCCAAAAAATTTCCCCATTGCGATTCAAACCTTTTACACAATTTTTAAAAAAACCCCCATGAAGGGGGGGGGGGGGGGTAAAATTGCAAACCCCCCTCGTGGGCCCCCCCCCCCAACGGGTGTGAAATCGGGTTATAAAGGGGGCCAACAAAAATTTTTTAAAGGGAAAACCTTTAACTTTTGTCCCACCCTTTTTAAAACGCCCTTTTCTTTTAAAAAAGGTTTAAAAAAAAATTTAAAAAAAATTTTTGAGTTAGCAAACCCCAAAAACTCGGCTTGTTCTACCCAATAGCAATTTTCCCCACCTTTGGGAAAACCGGAGGTGCCCAAAAAAACCCAAAAAAATTTTTCGGCCAAACCACTTTTTTTTTGGGAAGTTTTTTCCGAAAATCGAAAAGTTTTTGGGGGGGAAAAAAAAACCCCCGGGGGGAAAAAAAAATTCCAAAATTCACCCAAAAAGCCCCCCAAAAAAAAGGCAACAAAATTTGGAAAACCTGGAATTTTAAAAAAAGGAGGGCCCCCCCAAAAAGTCCCTCCGGGAAAAGGTTTTCCCTTTCCCCCCTTTTTTTTTAAAAACAAAAAACCCCCTGGATCCCCAAAGGAAACCAAAGGGTCCCCTTTGTTGGGAAGAAAAAAATGGGGCGGATGGAAACCGATTTTCGCAAACCAAAACGGCGGCCCCCAACTTTTTTTACAAAAGACCCGCGGGGGACGGGGAAATAAGGCAACCTTGGCCCGCTCCCGAAATAACTTCAAAGCTGCCCCTCGCGAAAGGTTTCTTTTGGAACAAAGGGGGAAAAAAAAGGCCTTTCCCGGGTGGGAAACCCCCAAAACCCCCTCGGCCTCCCCCCTCCTCAAAAAAGGAGCAAAACTGGCCGAGCCTGATGCCTTTTTTTCAGTTTTTTTGAAAAATCCCCCCAGGCTTTTTCCTATCCCCCAATTAAAAATTTTGGGAACCAACGGGCCCAACCCAATGGGGAGGGGAAACCCCAAAACCCCTCAAAATAAAAGCCAATTTCACCCTCCCCAAAGGGCCCCAAGGAATTAGAAAAGGCCTTGGGGGGGCCCGTCAAGGGAAAATTTTGGGGGGTTTTTTTAAAAACAGGTCCAACCGGCAAGAGGCCCCCAATTTCCCCCCATAAAAAAGGGAAATTCCCATTACCCCCAACTAGGGCAAGGGGGGGAAAATGGGAAAAAAAACTCCCTTTTGGCCACCCCACAACCGGGGAAAAATTTCCGGCGCTTTTTTTTTAAAAAGGGACTTTTAAACCCCCCAAAAAGGGCCCTTTCCCCAAAGGCCCCCCCCCCCCCTTCCCCCCAAAAAAAAAAACCCCCAACTGCCCTTTTTCCCCCAAAGAAAGGGGCCCAAAAAAGGCTTTTTTATAAAGGGGCAAAGGGGCAGTTCCCCCACCCCCCGGGTTTTTGGGGAAGGGGGCCCTCCGGAGGAGGAAAAGACCCCCCTTTTTTTTGGCAAGGGAAAAAGGCTTTTTGGCTTCCCCCTTTTTGGGGCCCCTCTACAATAACAAACCTGCCCGGAAGATTTTGGGGTTTTGAATTTTTCCAAAAACCCCTCTTCCAAATACCAAACCCGGGATAAAAAAAACCTTTTTTGGCGGGGAAAGGGGGGGGGGGCCCCATTAACCCCGGAAAAGAAAAAAATTCCCATTTGGGCTTTCCTTGGGGGCGGGGGAACCGAAAAAATTTTTATTTCCCCAAAAAAAAATTTGCCCCCCCAGATGTGGGAGAGCAAGGTTTAAAATTTTTTCGGGGGGAACCTTTTGGGCTTAATGGGTCCCTTTTCCCGAAAGCGGCATGGCTATTTTTTTGGCAATAAAATTTTTTCCGAGCGGGGGTTATATTTGGTTTTTGAAAAATTTTTAAAAAACAAACTCAACCAAAGTTGCAACACCCCTGTTTGAATAGCCTGAAGATTTTTTCCAGGGTTTTTTCTGAAAATTGGGCCCCTCAAAAAAGGGGGGAAAGGGGTTTAATCCCAAAGGGGTTAACTTTCCCCGGGGGGGACTCTTTGGCAAGGTCCGTCTCCGCCAACCCTTTCCTATCACCCCGACCCCCAAAACAGCCCCAAAAAGGGGTTTTAAAAAAAGTCCGGGGAAATTACTTAAATTTTGCGAAGGGAAAAACCGCTTTAAAAAAAAAAAAAACCCCAAAAAAGGGGTTTCCCCCGCAAGGGCTTAAAAAAAAGGGGCCTTTAAAACCCCCTTTAAAGTTAAAACAGATATTTTTAAACTGTGGTCTGCATGAAAAATTTTCATTTGGAAAACTCCCAACACAGAAAAACCAGAAAATTTAAAGGAAACCAAATCAAAAAATAAAAAATTTGGGCACCCGGGGGAAAAAACTGCACCCAGCCCCCAAAAACTAAACACAGACAGTTTTAAACTCCCTAATTTCCCCAAACACAAAAAAAACCCCCAAACTCAGCTGTGAAAAGGGCCCAAAAATGGAAACCGCGACGATCTTCGTGGAAATTTCAAAACGACTCGGGGGGGGGGGGTCTAGTTTCCAAAAGGGGGGCCCAATTGGGGGGGTTTTCCCACTTTTGGCCCCAGGGACCCCCAAAAGCGACTTGGCACCCAAATTCTAAATTTCCCCACCCAAAAAAGTAAAATTTGGCCGGCTTCCCTTCCGACCTCCCATCCCCCCAAATAGTTTTTTAAACCCCCCCCAATATGGGGTTCACGTACTCAGGACAAATTTGCACAAAAATTTTTGGGGGCCCCTTTTAAATCCTTTGGAAAAAAAAAAATTTGGGATGAAAAGATCATTTTTGGGGGAAAAAAACCCTGTTTTTTTTAATTTTACGGCTTTTACGTTAATAACCTTCTGTAAAGGGCCCTTTTGGGGGTTTAAAAAGGCTCTCAAAAACACATTTAGTTTAATTTTATTTTGGGGGGTCTAGTTTCCAAAATGGGGTCACTTGGGGGGGGTTTCCCTTTTTTAGGCACACAGGGACCCCCAAAAATGCACAGGGCGCCAATCTAAATTTCCCACCCAAAAAAAGTCAAATGGCGTGTTTTCCCTTCCGAGCTCTGCCATCCCCAAAAAAATTGGGTTTACCCCCACACAGGGGGGTATCGATGTACTAGGAAAATTGTACAACAAATATTGTGGTTCCTTTTTTTACGATTCCCCCGACAAAATTTTTTAAAAATTGCGTCGAAAGAAAAATTTTTTGGGGAAAAAAATTAAAAGTTAAAATTTTTTTCCCTTTCCCCATTGCTTCAATTCTTGTGAAGTACCAAAAGGGGTTTTTAAACTTTTTTGAATGTGGCTTTGAAAAACGTTAGGGGGGCAGTTTTTAAATGGGCCCCCTTTTTGGGGATTTTTGTCAAAATTGCCCCCCAAATTCCTTCAAATGTGAGGTGGCCCCTAAAAAAATTATTTTTTAAATTTTTTTGGGGAAAAAAGGAAATTGCTGGTCAACTTTTAACACTTTTAACTTCCTTAAAAAAAAAAAATTTGGTTCCCAAAAATTTTGCTGATGTAAAGTTTTAAAATGTGGGGAAAAGTTAAATTTTTTAACTTAAATTTTTGTTTACAAATTTTCCTGATTTAATGGGATTTAAAAAATTTAAAAATTTGAAAATTGCAAAATTTTTAAAAATTTTTTCCATATTTCCGTTTTTTTTTATAAAAAAAACGCCCAAATTTATTAGAAAATTTAAAACCCCTATCATGAATAAAAAATGTCTCCCAGAAAACAATTCCCGAATCGCCCAAAATCCCTTGAAGCGTTTCCCGAGTTTTAACCTCCTTAAAAAGACAGTGGTCCAAAAAATGTAAAAAATTTGGGCCGGCTTTAACCACAAAAAAGGCCCTTTGGGCGTTAAGGGGGTTTAAACCATGTTAAAAAAGGGGCAAGTGTCATTTAGTTAATTTCCAACCCTGTTAGGGGCCACAGGGAAAATTTCAGGTGCTGGTGAAATTTCAAAAATTAGAGAACCCTCACCCTGATTTTTTTAAACAGTGCCCAAAAAAACTTTTTCCCCCCCCTTTTTTAGGTTTTTTGGGGGTTTTCCAAGGCTTTTTTAAATTTTTTTTTTTTTTTTTCTTGGACTAAAAAAAACCCCCAAAAAATTTTTTAAAAACGGGCTAGAATTTTTTCGTTTCGGGGGGGCCAAACTTTTTTTACCATTGGGGGGATTCTTTTCGAAAAGGGGGGGGAAAACAGCAAAAACTTTTGGGGGGGTTCGTGGAGATAGGGGGCCGGAAAATATGGGGGAAAACTTTCTTTTCAAAAAATTTGGCAATGGGGGAATCTTGGAGAATTAAACTTCCCCTGGGGAAAACTGGGAGAAGGGGGAAATTTTCTTGGGGAAAAATTTGGGGCTTGGGGGAATTTGGGGAAAATTTGGGGCCCCAATTTAAAAAAAACCTTGGGGGGGGTAATTTTAATATTGGGCATAAAATTTTCTATTCAAAATTTTTGGGGGGGGGGGAAACTGGGGCCTTGGGGGTAACTATGGGCGGGGAAAATTTTTTCCCCCTTTTTAAACATAAAAATTTTTCCCCTTTTTTGGGAAAAAAAAGGGGGGTTTTTTAAAAGGGGGGGGTTTCTAGTTTTTCGGTAAACCCAAAACTTTTTTTTTTTTTTGGGGACAAAAGGTTTTATTTGCCCCGGTGAAAGCAAATCAACATTTTTTGGTGGGGGCCCCCCCCTAAAAAAACCCCCCGGGTTTTGTCCCCCTTTTTCCCCCCCATCCCCCCCCCCCCCTTTTCAAAATTAAATGCCCTCCAAATCTGTCCCCCCCCCCTTTAAAAACATATCCCCTATTTAACCCCCTTTCCCCCCAAATTTTTGCCCCCAAACTCATCACCCTAAATTTTCCTTTTCCCCTTATTTATTAATTTTTTTTTCCCCCCTTAACCGTTTTTTATGTTTTCCCCAATTCCCCAAACCTCCCTTTTTTAAAATTAGTTTTCCCAAAACGCCCCCGAAATTAAGGTTTTAAATTTATTTTTTTTTTTTAAAAGTTAAAAAAAAAATTTTTTTGGGTTTTAAAAAAGTTTTTTTTTAAATTTTTTGGTTAAAAACGGGTTCAGGTTTTTTTTCTTTTTAAAGAAATAAAATATTTTTTTTAAAAAAGGAAAAAATTTTAAAAAAGGGGGAAAAAAAATTTGGGGGTTCAAAAAGGAAAATTTGGGAAAAAATTTAAAAAAAATTTAATTACCCCAAGGAAAAATTGGGTAATAAAAATTTGGGGGACAGGGCAAGTTTTTTACAAGGGCCCAAGTTTTTAAAAACTTTTTACGCCGCTCTCCCTTTTTTGGTGAAAAAAATTCCCCAAATTTGCCTACTGGAAAATTTAACCGGGCTTTAAGGGAAGTTCTTTAAAAAAAAGGTTTTTGAAGGCAAAGGAAATTTTTTTTGCAAAAAAAAAATTTTCGGCCTGAACCTTACCCTCCCCTTTTCTTAGGGTTTTTTTGGGGCCGCCATTTGGGGGCAGAAACAAGGCCCTCCAATATTCCTTTCCGGGAGGGGGAATTAAAATTTTTATTTTAAAAACTGGGGATTTAAGGGTTTTTAAGCAAAAAGGCCCGGGGTACTCGGAAAAGGGGACCCCCCTTGAAACCAGTTTGGGGGACTTTTTGAGAGCCCATTAAAACGAGCGCCCTCACTTTAAACCCGGGGGGTAAAATTTTGGGGGTGGGCCCTTTCTTGTTTAAGGGAAGGGTTTACCCTTACACAAAAATGGGATTTTTATGGTTTTGGCCTTTTTTGGGTTTTTTGGGGGGGCCCATAAAACCCCCCTTCCAAAAAAAACCCGGGAAAAAATTTTTTTAAAATGGGGGCCCCCTTCCCCTCTTTTTTCCCGAAAGGCCAAAAAAATGGAAAAAATTTTTTAAATTTTTCCGCCCAAAACCGGGGGGGTTTTCCCTCCCCGAAACCAAGTTGGGGGAAAAAAATTTTTTTTTTTATCTGCAATTTTCCCAGCCAATTCCCCGTTTGGGATGGTATAAATTTCCCATTAAAAAGCCCCCAAAATTTGCACGTCAGGTGGGCTCAAAATTCCAGAGATGGGGAAAAACCCCAAGCGAACGGGAAAGGGGAGGGGACAAAAGGGAATTTCTAGTTTGAAAGGGAAAATCGTGAAAAAAACACGCAAAAACCAAACATAACATTTTATGTCAGTTTAAAAACAGTTGGCCAAAACTATAAAAAAAAATTTTATTACAAACTACCAGTAACAACTTTTCAGTTAGAAGTTTTGCTTAAAAGGAGGAGATACAATAAATATGGCTTACCGAAGAGTCCCCCAGAAAGTCTTACCGGGGAAAAGGGAAGCCGCAATATGTGTAAATTTTTTCTGAGTGGGGCCAATTCGTTCCCAAAAAATTCAAAGTTCTCCAAATTTCATCTGAAAAATAGAGAAAAAATTTTCAAAGGGGTTTCCCCGTTTCTCCATGTTTTTGGTTTTTGAATTTCCCCCACGCGTCCTTTTTTGGGCTCTGATGGGGGGGGAAAACCCCCAAATTTATTGTCCCCTTTACGCATGATTCCTGCTGTACTCTCTTTCCCCCCAAACAATCACTTTCCAAAAAGAATTTGCCTCAGCAGTGAAATCCCCATTAATCTTTCCCGAATGTTTGCTATTACGCCTTTTTATCTTCGGGCCGCCACTTGCTTTTCTACAAAACCCGCACTTGTCCTCTAAAAACCTGTCAAAAAATGGGCTGGGAAAGGAAAACTGTATATAAAAGGGTTTTCAGTAGCATTCACATTTGGGAGCCCTAAAAGGGTGTTTTTTGAAAACAGGAAAACCAAACGTAAAAAAGATAAAAAAACGGACGAAAAACCCGGGTGGAAAAAATGAAGAAAGGATCCGTTTTTTTTTTGGATCTGCTAAACGGATCCAGCAAAAAACCGGATCCGTTTTTTTCCGGTTTAAAACAATTTTCCCCCGGGTCCGTCGCTCCGCACGAAAAGCCGGAAACCTTCCCGCCGGAAAAAAAACCCGATGGGTGAAAGAACCTTAGATCAGGGAGCACTAGCCCCTTTTTTTTTTTTTTTCTAATTTAAAAACCTGATGCCCCCTGTGAAAATTTTGGTTGAACTGTGGGCTCTTGTTTTAAA
>JARQOD010009833.1:0-29761 GCA_033576555.1 Oophaga sylvatica
TACATCTGCCTTGGACACTAGCATGTCCAAGACTAACACTTATTTTTTATTATTAGTCTGCATTGCAGTCACAGCCACGCCCGTGACTGCCATGCACTCCTACGGCCTTCATATGCCTCCGTGCACATCCTGGGGAACAGACAGTGACCCCAACCTGTGACACGGGTCTCTGCCTCATAACTGTATGCATATTAGTTTCATCTGTATATATCTAGGTTTCATTTGTTGCTTTCTCTCTTTGATACATACATTTTATGTGTTACTATGTTACTTTCTTTCGCTCTGTATGTGTCTTAAATTCTTATCCAGAAGACTGCACCTTTCCATTGAAGTATTTCTAGCCGGAAAAGTTGGAATTAGCTCTTCTTCTTCGCAGCTCATCCTGGAGCTGTCACTTTAAATAGTATCACTAATGGGTTCGCTTCTCCACCGTTCTATCTGCCATTGCCTGAGATTTCTTAGTTATCAAGTGTCATGAGGTTTTATGTTCTAAACCTCCGAATCCAAAGCGTCATTACTACATGAATGTGCATCTCAGACCCGGTGACATTACACATCATCTGATTATGAGATAGGATAAATGTTATAAATGCTGACTAGTGCATCATCTGCACTCGCCATCCGCGTTGAGACATCAAACACACGCAAAACGTCGCAGATGTCCTTCATAGAGGCCCACTCAGTAGTGGTGAAGTGTGAACGGCGCAAATTGCGAGTTGATTGCGCCTGATGCAGCTGATACTCCATTACTGCTGGCTGCTGCTCACACAACCGCTCCAACATATGTAACGAGGAATTCCACCTGGTGGGTACGTCACATATGATGCGATGTTCATGAAGGTGAAATCTGCGTTGCAGAGCTGCAATCAGCGATCTGGCCATGCTGGAACGTCGCAAGTGAGCGCACTCTAGGCGGACCTTGTGCAGCAGTGCATCAAGATCCGGATAGTCCCTCAAAAAACTCTGCATGACCAAGTTGAGCACATGTGCCAGACATGGTATGTGAGTGAGGTTGCCAAGGCCCAGAGCTGACACCAGATTTCGGCCATTGTCACACACTACCAAGCCTGCCTGTAGATTCGCTGACAAAAACCACACGTCGCTCTCCTGCTTGATGGCATCCCAGAGCTCCTGCGCTGTGTGGCTTCGATTCCCCATGGAAATTAATTTCAGGACGGCCTGTTGACGTTTGGCCACGGCTGTGCTCATATCGGTCGCAACAGGTAAGCGTTCACGGGTTCATGTGGAGGTAGACCGTGACGGCTCCTGCAGCGATGATTCTGAGGAACTGGAGTAGGAGGAGGAATCAATGTGCACAGACTTGATTCCTGCAATCCTTGGAGTTGGCAGAACACGTACAGCGCCACTGGCAAGATCTGTACCCGGCTACACAACATTGACCCAATGGGCAGTGAGGGAAAGGTATCGTCCCTGGCCATGGGTACTGGTCCACGCATCGGTGGTCAGGTGGACCCTGCTACTGACGGCGTTTAGTAGCGCATGTTTAATTTTTGCCTCAACATGTTTTTGCAGAGCAGGGACGGCTTGCCTGCTGAAATAAAATCGGCTTGGCACATTGTATTGTGGGACTGCCAATGCCATAAAGTTCGTGTGATAATGTAAGATATAGGGCGCACCAAATGATCACAAATGAATAGGGAGGTGCATATCGGTAGAAAAAACAGCAGCTATGAGCAAGAGAAAGGAACTACCGCAGTAACGCACACTACTCAAATAATGTGAAGTAGAAAAATAGTAAATTTTATTGGTTACACAAAGAGTGAAATAAAACATAAGTAAAATCAAGGTGACTCTGGTCCCAAATGATCGCCCGCAAACATGATAAAGATAAATGATATATAATGTCTAAACAATCCCAATAACAAAGGAAGTGGCTAGAAAAACATATGATCATGAATGAATAACAGAGTAAATACAGCCAATAATAATGAATCTAAACAAACAAAAATATATATAAATATATATTTGGATATATATATACTGATCAACCTGAATGAGCGAACCTGTATGGATAACAGAAAAAATAGTGAAAAATATCAAAAAATGTAAGAAAAATCAGGTCAGGGGTAAAATAGTCCCCCGCCTGCAAACTGAAAAAACAGCTACAAGCCAATGAAAATGAAAAGAACCAACAATGAACAGAGCCACCAGCAAATAATGTTTACCCCAAAACAAACCTCATGATAAAGGCATAAGAGAGCAAACGGGCAATCAGGACCAGAGGACACCGAGGTATTTACTCTGTTATTCATTCATGATCATATGTTTTTCTAGCCACTTCCTTTGTTATTGGGATTGTTTAGACATTATATATCATTTATCTTTATCATGTTTGCGGGCGATCATTTGGGACCAGAGTCACCTTGATTTTACTTATGTTTTATTTCACTCTTTGTGTAACCAATAAAATTTACTATTTTTCTACTTCACATTATTTGAGTAGTGTGCGTTACTGCGGTAGTTCCTTTCTCTTGCTCATAAATGCCATAAAGTTCCTGAAACTGTCAGTCTCCACCAGCCTGAATGACAGCATTTCAAGGGACAGGAGTAGTGTTGAGCATTCCGATACCGCAAGTATCGGGTATCGGCCGATATTCGCGTTATCGGAATTCCGATACTTAATTCCGATACTTTTTCCATATCGTATACCGGAATCGGAAGTTCCCATAATTCTTTGAGAGGCAATGTGATTTTAGTCAGCCAATGAGGAATCCTACGAAGTGTGGGCACATCCTGTAATGCTGCGGTCATCTTAAACTAATGGCATGGCTGTGATTGGCTGCTGAAATGATGTCAGAATGCACTATAAAAGGCGCCGCAGCCATTTTAGCGTCACTGTGCTGTGAACTCAGTTAGGGACAGAACGCTGCTGTGCTGACTCTGAGGGACAGTTAGATATTGCGATTTTGTGTACTACTGTGCTTGAGGCAGGCTAGTTTACCAACCGCTGTGTAAAGCTTCATTTTGCCAGTGTTGTTTTAACAGCTCTGTGCAAGGTGTGTGTGTGACAGTGCAGGTGACGCTGCAGTTTGCTCTGCATCCACCGCTGTTTGTAGGCATCTGCACGTGTCACTTTTTTTTTTTTTTTTTTTATTTTATTTAGTGGAATTGGTGCAGCTCCATTATATTAGAAAAAAATCAAATCTATTAGTGTGACGTGCTTCCATCCGTATACAATACATTGGTTGCAAACACTATAGAAGTACAGAAAGGAGCTTTTCACAGATTGTGGACAGTTGTGTTTCAGTGTTCACTTCAGTCTGTGTTTTTTACTTTTTTGAGTGCAGATCACGCTCCAGTTACATGTTCAAGCACTGCTGCTTGTACTCTGCTGAGCGTGTCTCAGTGGCTCATCCTTTTCATTTATCTCCAATTGGTTCTGCTACATTCCATTTAAAATAAATCTAATCTATTAGTGTGACGCGCTTCCATCCGTATACAATACATTGGTTGCAAACAATATAGAAGTACACAAACGGGCCTTTCACAGCTACTGAACATGGGTTTTTAATTTTTAACTAAAATATGTATTTTTTCAAATGACACAAATATAAGTAATGTTGAAGAGGAATAGTCCTACATCCATTGTTTGCACAATATTACAGGTGTACATCATGTCCCTTAATCAACAATGTATTATTATATTTACTTGTATGCTTTTATTTAAAAGCCAAGAACACAGAAGGATAACCTTCGCACTGCAGCTGTTGTCAAAGTTCAACCCACATTATGCACTTCCAACATTGCAGCATTTGAGGCATGATGTGAGTTGGATTGGTCAAAGTTATGGAGTGAGAAGGTTCACCATCAGTACCCTATAGCATAAGTATGCTTTTGTGTTAGCATTTGTGTTAGACATGTGGATATCTGCCATAATATGTCACAATTATTTAGTTACAGATTTGTTACCAACACTAATCATTGAATGGTTTTAAATTTGACGTTTCACTTGTTTACAGCTTAGAAATAAGGGTGTAGCCTGATATCTATGTGTAGCACTAGCCACTTTAACATGTCATGTTTTTTTAAACATGTGTAGCTAGGTAGCAGTAATTTTTGCCGGACACACAGCAGGGGAACAGCAGGCGTTACTGAACCCCACTATCACTATAGCTTGTGTATTGGTCTGTGGACACGACACTTCTGAGCAGCAACTGGCAGTGTTGTAGCCCAGGGAGTATAGCTCAGGTGGTAGAAAGATGAACATAACAGGAGACATGGAAAACGTTGCCAACCAGTTAGTTAATCTGAAACCGGACAGGCAAATTCAGGCGAGATCCATGCCTAGTTCATTTTCAGAAAAGTAAGCCGTTCTACATTATCGTAGGATAGTCGCATGCAACGGTCTGTTAGTACACCACCTGCAGCAGTAAAGACGCGCTCCGATAATACACTGGCAGCAGATCAAGCCAGCACCTCCAATGCATACTGGCTAAGCTCTGGCCATGTATCCAGCTTAGAGACACAAAACTTGAATGGGGAAGAGCCATCTGGGAGTACACTGAGAGGGCAAGACATGTAGTCTGTCACCATCTTACGGAAATGTTGCCTCCTGCTGACTGGAGCCGTCTCGGATGGTGTAGACATTGGTGGCGCTGCCACAAAACTTCGACACATTTGGAACATACTGTTCTTGCCCTGTGCAGAGGCGCTGCTTGTGCTCCCTCTTGTTGCAGAGCTGTCTCCACTGCCTCGACGCACAGAGCTGCTTTGTAAAGCAGTAGCAGCAGCGCTCTCGGCTGGAATGGAGAACATTATGGATTGCACCAGTGTGTCTTGGTACTTCCGCATTTTACGCTCCCGGTTCAACGGTGTGATGAGGCTTTGTAAGTTGTCCCGGTAGCGAGGGTCTAGGAGGGTGTACACCCAATAATCAGACGTGGTGTGAATGTGTTCGATGCGGCGGTCGTTTCTCAGCCACTGCAGCATGAAATCAACCATGTGCTGCAGACTCCCAACTGGCCAAGAAACGTTGTCCCCTGCAAGAGGCGTCATCTCCGCCTGCTGTGCATCACCCCACCCTTGGTCTACATACTGACTAGAGCATTGTCTACCTCCCTCTGGAGCGATGTCTTCCTCCTCCATTGACTCCTCCTCATCCTCCTCACAAAGTCCTTCAAATACATATCAATTTACAAAATTTAAAACTCAAAATTTAAAAACTTTGTATCATAATTCTGTAACATCAGTTTATGGAAACACAATAGCATTACAAAAGGATAGACAAAAAATGTACATTATGTGCTTTGTAAATACATTAAAAGTTTGTAATGGTTATGAAAATATAGACAGCGACTCTGGAGGTTCAATTGTTGATACAGCATGGTACTTTGAAAGTCCTCCAGCCCTTTGTGAGGAACCACGTTGCGCTGACTGTCCAGAAGGTGATGGAATTTGTGACTCCTCATCCTCCACCTCTTCCAAAACCTCATGCCTTAGTGCTTGCAGTGTTTTTTGAAGCAGGCAGATAAGGGGGACAGTCAGGCTGACTAGTGCATCATCTGCACTCGCCATCCGCGTTGACTCATCAAACGCACGCAAAACGTGGCAGATATCCTTCATAGAGTTATTCGCCACTCATTACACTGGCAGTGGCTGCCCATTCATTATAGGATCCAATTCTAATTACTGGTTCTCACCAACAAAGCTCTCCACAGCGCAGCACCCCCCTACATCTCCTCCCTTATTTATATTTATCGGCCTAACCGACTGCTGCACTCTGCAAACGACCTTCGACTAACCTCTGCACTAATCCGTACCTCCCACTCCCAACTCCAAGACTTCACCCGCGCTGCGCCAATCCTCTGGAATGCTCTACCCCAAGAAATTAGGACTATCCGCAATTTGGATGGTTTCAGCGCCTCCCTCAAAACACATTTGTTCACAGTGGCCTATCACATTCACTAATCAAAGTCATTCTATGTGTAATTCTGTGTGTGTAGCCCATTCACTATCTCCATGCATCCCTCACTTCCTTAAAATGGCTGGACCATCATTGTAAAAACACCATTGTATATAAACACCTGTACTTTGTATCTCCCACACCTCATTGTAGATTGTAAGCTTTCACCAGCAGGGGCGGCTGATTTTGCTTTAATTATTGTATTGTTAACGTTGTTACTTATGACTCGTGTTTTGAAACTGTTAAACTGTAAAGCACTGCGGAATATTATGGCGCTATATAAATAAATAATATTATTATTCTTATTATAGAGGCCCACTCAGTAGTGGTGAAGTGTGAACGCCGCAAATTGCGAGTTGACTGCGCCTGATGCAGCTGATACTCCATTACTGTTGGCTGCTGCTCACACAACCGCTCCAACATATGTAACGAGGAATTCCACCTGGTGGGTACGTCACATATGATGCGATGTTCATGAAGGTGAAATCTGCGTTGCAGAGCTGCAATCAGCGATCTGGCCATGCTGGAACGTCACAAGTGAGCGCACTCTAGGCGGACCTTGTGCAGCAGTGCATCAAGATCCGGATAGTCCCTCAAAAAACTCTGCACGACCAAGTTGAGCACATATGACAGACATGGTATGTGAGTGAGGTTGCCAGGCCCAGAGCTGACACCAGATTTCGGCCATTGTCACACACTACCAAGCCTGCCTGTAGATTCTCTTCCAAAAACCACACGTCGCTCTCCTGCTTTATGGCATTACAGAGCTCCTGCGCTGTGTGGCTAAGATTCCCCATGGAAATTAATTTCAGGATGGCCTGTTGACATTTGGACACGGCTGTGCTCATATCGGTCGCAACAGGTAAACGTTCACGGGTCCATGTGGAGGTAGACCGTGACGGCTCCTGCAGCGATGATTCTGAGGAACTGGAATAGGAGGAGGAATCAATGTGTACAGACTTGATTCCTGCAATCCTTGGAGTTGGCAGAACACGTACAGCGCCACTCGCAAGATCAGTACCCGGCTGCACAACATTGACCCAATGGCAGTGAGGGAAAGGTATTGTCCCTAGCCATGGGTGTTAGAACCCTCTTGTTAGGTTTTGTTTCAGTTTGCTGGTCACATGACCTTTTTTCCCTATTTAGTCTGGCTCCGCCCTTCTGGCTTTGCTTGACTTCATTGTATTATCTACTGTTAAGCTAGCCGGGTGCTTAGGTGCCTTAATCTGTCATTTTGCTTGATGTTAGGATCACAAAGTATTTATTTTTCTGTTTAATTATCCATGCTACAATTTATGTTAGGAGGTGTCCACCTTTTCTCACAGTCCCTAGATCTTGTAGGGATTACTCCCTCGCAACTATAGGTCTTCGTTCACACTAGATGAGGACTTTAGCGGGTCTGGTCGCAGGATCAGGTTCCCCGTTACATCGTAGGATTCAGCTTAGTTGTATTGTAGGGACAGAATTCCCTTCTTTCCTTACTGGTTGTAGCAGATCATAACAATGGGTACTGGTCCACGCATCGGTGGTCAGGTGGACCTTGCTACTGAGGGCTTTTAGTAGCGCATGTTTAATTTTTCCCTCAACATGCTTTTGCAGACCAGGGACGGCTTGCCTGCTGAAATTAAATCGGCTTGGCACATTGTATTGTGGGATTGACAATGATATTCAGTTACGGAAACTGTCTGTCTCCACCAGCCTGAATCACAGCATTTCAAGGACAGGAGTTTTGCAATGCCAGCATTCAGAGCCTGTGCTCGTGCATGGTTTGCGGAGTATGGCCGTCTTTTATCCCATGCCTGTGCTACCGATGGCTGTTTTGTGGCCTGGGAGTGTGAGGATGACAGGGAACTTGCTGCTGTGTGTGGAATAACAGTTTGTCTCTGGACAACAGTGGCCGAGGTTCTTCCATGGCGATCCTGTGAGGAAGCATAACCAGCTGTGTGTGAGCTCGATGAAGAGGCTTCAACACAACCTGAAGATGTAGGTGCTGCTGTAGGTTGGCCTACATCTCTAGTGTGTCTTTGTAACTCAACTATGTGCTTTGTCCGCACATGTTTCCACATATTTGTGGTATTGAGGTGACTGACACTTTTAGCTATTTTTAATTTTTAATTACACAGCTTGCATTTCACATAGCAAATATCATGTGCAAGTGTGTGAAAAAAGGACCACGCAGTGCAAGTCCTGGGAGCGCACGTTTTTACTTTTGGAAGACAACTGCTCCGGACAGGTGCCAAACTGGAGGCTACAGGCAACCGAGTCTGCAGCCTAACTCTCCCTCCTGTTTGTACCGTTGGGGCAATGTCTTCCTCTATCTTCCTTCTATCACTAACCATTTCTCTAGGCCTCTCCCAGCTTTCAACCAAAGTACTGGTTCTCACCCACAAAGCTCTCCACAGTGCAGCACCCCTCCTACATCTCCTCCCTCATTTCTATCTATCGGCCTAACCGACTGCTGCGCTCTGCAAACGACTTTCGACTAACCTCTGCACTAATACGTACCTCCCACTCCCGACTCCAAGACTTCTCCTGCTCTACGCCAATCCTCTGGAATGCTGTACCCCAAGAAATTAGGACTATCCACAATTTGCATGGTTTCAGGCGCTCCCTCAAAACACATTTGTTCAGAGCGGCCTATCACATTCACTAATCAAAGTCATTCTATGTATTCTGTGTAAGTGTGTGTGTCTCTAGCCCATTCACTATCTCCATCCCCTCAGTCCCTTAAGATGGCTGGAACATCATTGTAAATGCACCATTGTATATAAACACCTATACTTTGTATCTCCCCCATCTCATTGTACATTGTAAGCTGTCACGAGCAGGGGCGACTTATTTAGCTTAAATTATTGTATTGTTAACGTTGTTACTTATGACTTGTGTTCTGAAACTGCTAAACTGTAAAGCGCTGCGGAATATGATGGCGCTATATAAATAAATATTATTATTATTCCTCTGAGCTGCTCCCACCACCTTCCTGTTCTTCATGCCATGTTGGGTCTTGGACCTCATCATCTCCACTACCCTCTTCCAACACCTGCTGTTGGGTGGTCTGGCCAGCACCATGCTCAACAGAAACTGGCACCTGGGTCTCATCATCATCATCAGATGCGTTCTGCGGTGTGCTGACCATCGGCACTGTCTCACCCGCCTCTTCAGATTCAGAGAGACACAGCTGTTGCGCATCACTGCATACTCCCTCTTCTTCACATTACAGAATGCTGCTTGGCTGGGCCCCTGTTTGCAAGCCAATAGATTCTGAGAACAGAAGCAGACACTCAGCTGGCTCCTGTACAGAACTCTCTGACTGCCTGGGCAATTTGCCAGGCGGTGAAGAGACAGATGGTTGCCCAACAGTGCTGTGGTCCTGAGAGGAGGTGGAAGCAATTGAAGTCGATGCATTGGCTGAGATCCAAACAACAACGGCTTCAATTTGTTCTTCCCGCAGCAGGGGGTACTCCGAGCTCCTACAAAAGTGCGCATAAAGGAACGCTCACGGCCCGGGGAAAACTGGTGGATGCTGTGTCACTGGGGCCGCAGCAGCCACAGAATCCCCACGTCCTCTCCCTGAAGAAACTCCACGACCACGTGCCTTACTCCCTGCCTTCTTCATCTTGGTAGATTGATAAAGAAAGTCTGAAAAGTTATAAGGTCTAAGTGTGGTTATTCCGCAGAGACTGCAGTGAACACTGCACACAACTGTTCACTACCCAATGCGTCTCAGCAGGAAGGCAGTCTGTGCGTCAAAACAAAGGCACAAGCATACATCCATGTACCCTGTTTATACAGCTATATAAAAAAAAATATGTAGTAGTGACGCACACTTTATTGAGGTACAGTATTACATCGCCATTCACCATCTGTGGCTATGCAGTGTCATCTATATATACCTTATCTATCTGTTGTCATGCTTCCAAGTCGACAGTCAGCCATAAATAGCAATTTTCACTATGCACTATGCACTTTTTAAAGGTTATGTTTGTTAATAAAAATGATTATTGCCACATATTATGAGTATTACATGATGGAAATTGTATAATTTTGTATAAAATATTTAGGGACATTATTCAGCAAATGGAACATTTTTAATATCACAGATAACTTGTAATGCTGATGATGTTTTGAAGTCAGACATTCATTGTCTATACAATAAAAATGGTGTACATACTGTTACTTATCCATCATTAATGGATTCAGATATGTACTTGTATGCTTTTATGTACAACCGTATAGCAGATTCCTTAACTAATTTATTTTGTGGTTTGCATTGCTGTTCAACATGTTAATGTATGTGTTTATGTTTGTCAATTCTTTATTTATCTAGATATTAGTTTAAATGAAATCATCATCTTATGGTAGTAAAGGTTATCTTTCTCTTGTTTGAAGTATAGACATTTAAAATTGACAGGTAACAAGGAAATTACTTGATCTAGTATTTAAACATCCTCCTTGACCCTGGGCTCCAACACCGCCAGTTGTTGCTCGGAAGTGCTGTTAGCACAGTCAACACTTGCTCCTGTGTTACTGGGGTTCAGTAACGTCAGCTGGTCCTCGGTTGTGCCATTGGCTCTTTTCCTTCTGCTGCCCCTCCGGGTTCCAGCACAGTCAGCTGGTCCTCGTTACTTGCATTGGCTCTTGTACCTTCTGCTACCCGTCCGGGTTCCAGTACCGTCAACTGGTTCTCCGCAGTGCCTTTGGCCTAGGTGCCTCCATCTCGGTATCCGAGTTCCAGCAACGTCTGCTGGTCCTTGGTAGTGCTTTGGAGCACAGGTACCTCCTGCTTAGTAACCGTGTCCCAGTAACGTCAGCTGGTCCTCGGTTGTGCCATTGGCTCTTTTCCTTCTGCTGCCCCTCCGGGTTCCAGCACAGTCAGCTGGTCCTCGTTACTTGCATTGGCTCTTGTACCTTCTGCTACCCGTCCGGGTTCCAGTACCGTCAACTGGTTCTCCGCAGTGCCTTTGGCCTAGGTGCCTCCATCTCGGTATCCGAGTTCCAGCAACGTCTGCTGGTCCTTGGTAGTGCTTTGGAGCACAGGTACCTCCTGCTTAGTAACCGTGTCCCAGTAACATCAGCTGGTACAAGATTGTGCTACAAATACAAGATACGGAACAAGAGACACAAGAACAATAAGCAGAAGATCTAAAAGCAGAAGAACATGAAGTATAAGACCAAAATGAAGAGCAAAATATATGCTCTAAATTCTAAGCAGAAGAAGACTAAGCAGTGTATGGGGGTGAGTCCGTTCCTCCTCGTGGTGCCCCTGGAAAATGCCTGCTGCTGCAGGCTAAACTGAACACGGACAAATACTGTTGTAATTTAAATCTTTTGTGACAGCAAGAACGGAAGGATGAAAAATTCATACTTTGACAGATTACAAGTACAGGATTCTCTGTCACAAATAAGAATATGATGAAGAAGATGAAGCAGAATATGAATAAGAATAATAGTTTAATAAGAAGAATATGAGTAATGTTAACAAAGATGAATAGCAAGAAGTTTAAGAAGAAGATAAAGAAGGTGAAGATGAAGAATAATTTGATGAAAAAGATGATGCTGCAGAAGATTATGAAGGAGAAAGTGTGTGAAAAGTTAAAAAGGTGAAGATGAAGAGCATGGAAGTTGTGTAATATACATATTTGCCAAAATATAAAAAACGTTAACATTGTCAATTTCTTCGTCAATCCGAACATCTTTAAAAAAAAAAATATTTATGCTATTCCATTTGATTGGGTTAAACATCTATGCCTTTAATGTCTCCTCAACCTTCCCCAATACATTCTACATTACTCTTTCTTGTTTTCCTTCATGTACAATTAACCAACAAGGCAAGAATGGGTTTTTTTTAATTTCGATATTTTGTTCCCATAGACTTACATGGGACTTCCGGTATCGGTATCGGGTATCGCCGATATTTTAGTGATATCGGCGATACCATTCCGATTCCGATACTTTAGGATATCGGAAAGTATCGCTCAACTCTAGACAGGAGTTTTGCAATGCCAGCATTCAGAGCCTGTGCTCGTGGATGGTTTGCCGAGTATGGCCGTCTTTTATCCCATGCCTGTGGTACCGATGGCTGTTTTTTGTTCTGGGAGTGTGACGATGACTGTGAACTTGCTGCTGTGGGTGGAATAACAGTTTGTCTATGGACAACAGTGACCGAGGTTCTTCCATGGAGATCCTGTGAGGAAGCCGAACCAGGTGTGTGTGAGCTGGAGGTAGAGGCTCCAACACGACCTGAAGATGTAGGTGCTGCTGTAGGTTGGCCTACATCTCCAGTGTGTCTTTGTAACTCAGCTACGTGCTTTGTCCGTACATGTTTCCACATATTTGTGGTATTCAGGTTACTGATATTTTTACCTCTTTTAACTTTTTGCTTACACAGCTTGCATTGAACATAGCAAATATCATCTACAAGTCTGTCAAAAAAGGACCACGCAGTGCAAGTCATGGGAGCGCCAATTTTGACATTTCTAAGAGAACTGCTCCCAACAGGTGCCAAACTGGAGGCTACAGGCAAGCGAGTCTGCAGCCTACCTCTCCCTCCTCTTTGTACCGTTGGGACAATCTCTTCCTCAGAGCTGCTCCCACCACCTTCCTGTTGCTCACGCCATGTTGGGTCTCGGACTTCATCATCTCCACTACCCTCTTCCAACACCTGCTGCTGTTGGATGGTCTGGGCAGCACCATGCTCCACAAAACCTGGCACCTGAGTCTCATCATCATCATAAGATGCGTTCTGCGGTGTGCTGTCCATCGGCACTGGCTCACCCGCCTCTTCAGATTGAGAGAGACACAGCTGTTGTGCATCACTGCATACTCCCTCTTCTTCAAATTGCAGAATGCTGCTTGCCTGTGCCCGTGTTTGCGAGCCAACAGATTCTGAGAACAGAAGCAGAGACTCAGCTGGCTCCTGTACAGAACTCTCTGACTGCCTGGGCAATTTGACAGGCGGTGAACAGACAGATGGTTGCTCAACAGTGTTGTGTTCCTGAGAGGAGGTGGAAGGAATTGAAGTCGATGCATTGGCTGCCATCCAACCAACAACGGCTTCAATTTGTTCTTCCCGCAGCAGGGGGCACGCCGAGCTCCTACCAAACTGCGCATAAAGGAACGCTCATGGGTAAAACTGGTGGATGCTGTGTCACTGAGGGCGGCAGCAGCCACAGAATCCCACGTCCTCTCCCTGCTGAAACTCCACGGCCACGACCACGTGCCTTACTCCCTGCCTTCTTCATCTTGGTAGATTGATAAAGAAAGTCAGAAAAGTTATAAGGCCTAAGTGTGGTTATTACGCAGAGACTGAAGTGAACACTGAAACACAACTGTTCACAATCTGTGAAAGGCTACTCCTTTGTCTACTTCTATAGTGTTTGCAACCAATGTATTGGATACGGATGGAAGCGCGTCACACTAATAGATTATATTTATTTTAAATGGAATGGAGCAGAACCAATTGGAGAGAAATGAAAAGGATGAGGCACTGAGACACGCTCAGCAGAGTACAAGCAGCAGTGCTTGAACAAGTAACTGGAGCGTGATGTGCACTCAAAAAATAAAAAACACAGACTGAAGTGAACACTGAAACACAACTGTTCACAATCTGTGAAAGGCTACTCCTTTGTCTACTTCTATAGTGTTTGCAACCAATGTATTGGATACGGATGGAAGCGCGTCACACTAATAGTTAAATTGCATGGAGCAGCAAGAATTACACTGAAGAAAAAAAAAAGAGTCTGTGAGTGACACGTGCAGATGCCTACAGACAGCGTTGCATGCAGAGCAAACTGCAGCGTCACCTGCACTCACACACACCTTGCAGAGCTGTTAAAACAACACTGCAGGCAAAAGGAAGCTTTACACAGCGGTTGGTGCTAGCCTGCCTACAGCACAGTACACTAAATCGCAATCTCTAACTGTCCCTCAGAGTCAGCAGAGCAGCGTTCTGTCCCTATCTGAATTCACAGCACAGTGACGCTAAAATGGCGGCGGCGCCTTTTATAGTGCATTCTGACATCATTTCAGCATCCAATCACAGCCATGCCATTAGTTAAGGCCTCTTTCACACATCCGTTTTTCTCATTGCGGCGCCCCCAGCATTTTTCAGCAGCGCCGCATCACAAAACCGTATGCACCGCATGCGGTTTTTTTTCCCATAGACTTTCATTAGCGCCGGATGGCGCCGCATGTTACTGCGGCGCGTCCGGTTGGTGCCGGATGCGGTGTCTGGTCATCGTCCGGTGTCTGGAAAAAACGTTGCATGTAACGTTTTTTGTCTGCGGCGAAAAAGCTGCATGCGCCGGATGCGGCGCGTGCGGTTTTTTTTTACAATAAAAGTCTATGGACGCCGCAATGCGCCGCATCCGGCTTGAGCCGCATCTGGTAGCCGCATCCGGTTTTTTAATTGATATACCAGCCCACAACAAACAGATACCAGACAGATACCACCCCTCAGCAAACATATAAAAAAAAAAATTTGTGGGACATCAGTCACATCCACAGAAGCCACAGAGCCACACACGCAGCCACAGGAGACGCAGCCACCGGAGACGCAGCCACCGGAGACGCAGCCACCGGAGACCACCGACGCCTCAGCCACCGACGCCTCAGCCACCGACGCCTCAGCCACCGGAGACTCGCAGCCAGGATCATGGAGCGCCAGGAAAACAGACGGTAAATATGCCTCCCCCCCCAAAATCCAAAATGTACAATACATATGTCACCAATGCTGTGTGAGATGATGTTTATTTTTGGCACCCTGGTACATTTTATATTTCATGTTTTTTCTGTGATGGGGATTGGTTCCCCTGGTATTGTATGAAATTAAATTGCCAATGATGCGGTGGGTCCCCGAGTTTAAAATGCATTTGTTTGGGAACTTTATTGTGTATTCCCTGCTACTGTTGTGAATGTTGATAATGTAGATCTACTGGTACTGTTTTTTTGCAGTGATGTGCTTGGTCTCCCTGCGACAATATGAAATGTGGATTTGTGTATGATATAATTTTAATTTTTTTTTGGGCCTGTGATGTGGTTGCTTGTCCTGCTACTATCTGAAATGTGCATGTGTTTACTATGGTAATGTTTATCTCCATTTTTTTTGCCAATGTTTATTTTTTGGGCCTGTGATGTGGTTGCTTGTCCTGCTACTATCTGAAATGTGCATGTGTTTACTATGGTAATGTTTATCTCCATTTTTTTTGCCAATGTTTATTTTTTGGGCCTGTGATGTGGTTGCTTGTCCTGCTACTATCTGAAATGTGCATGTGTTTACTATGGTAATGTTTATCTCCATTTTTTTTGCCAATGTTTATTTTTTGGGGCCTGTGATGGTTTTTCTACTAATGCTCTCTTGCATTTGTTTAGTATGCTAATGTTTTTTTCTTTGCAATCTTTGTTCTTTGTGGCCTCTCACGGTTTATCTACTCATGGTCTCTTGCATTGTATGCTAATGTTTTTTTGTTTGCAATCTTTGTTCTTTGTGGCCTCTCACGGTTTATCTACTCATGCTGCTATTACATTTGCATGTGTTTAGTATCCAAATGTTGATCTACTTTTCTTTTGTTGCAATTTTTTTTTTTTTGGGTGCCTCTGACCTTAAATATACTCATGCTTGTATGTGAAATGTCCATGTTTTTATTATCATTATGTTTGTACTGTTTTTTTTTTTTTGTTATTGGGGATCGGTTGATTCAAACTGTTAATTTTTTATTTATTTATTTTTATTTTTTTGTCCAGGGATACCCATGCTACTGTTGATGGCTACAAATGATTGCATGTGGTCGGAATAATGTCCTTGTTTGAATGTTATATTTTAAAACAGGGACAATCAATACATATAAACACAATTCCTTTTGTCTGTTAATTCCACAGCAGAAGAATTGATGCTGCTGATCCAAGGGCGCAGGAGATCCTGGATGCAAGGAGGCAAGCCAGTAGAAAGTAAATATGACATCCCCCATGTGCCTAAAAATTAAATTTTTGTTTTTCTCTTTCAGCCAGGGACAAGGAATCCGCATATATTCACTGTCCGTTTTTGTGTCCTTATTCAACAGCAGAAGAATTCAACGAGCGGCGGCGCGGCGGCGCTGAAGCGCAAGTTGAGCAGAGGGGAGGAGAGGACCTCCAAGCTAGGAGGCTAGCAAGCAGAAAGTAACTATTACAGCACACATTTTGCTCTAAATTACATGTTTGTTTTTCTCTTTCAGCCAGGGGAAAGGAATACAGATATATTCACTGTCCGTTTTTGTGTCCTTATTCAACAGCCGAAGACTTCACCGGGCGGCGGCGCGGGGGCTGAAGCGCAAGTTCAGCAGAGGGGAGGAGAGGACCTCCAAGCAAGGAGGCTAGCATGCAGAAAGTAAGTATTACAGCACACATTTTGCTGTAAATTACATGTTTGTTTTTCTTTCAGCCATGGACAAGGAATATAAAATTTACAGTCCCTTTTTACTTAACAGTAGAAGACGTCAAGAAGAGGGGGAGGCGCGGCTGGAGATAGACGAGAGGAGGAGAGGCGGGCAAGGAGGGAAGCCAGAAGAAAGTAAATATTACATCCCCCATTTCTATAAAAATACATGTTTGTTTTTCTCTTTCAGCCAGGGACAAGGAATATAGAAATATATTGACTGTCCCTTTTTGTTTCTTCCACAGCAGACAACGTCAAACAGCTGCTGCAGCTGCCGCAATGGCGCTGTTGGCGGAGGAAGTAGCGGCTGAAGCGGCGGCGGCAGCACCACCGGCATCGCCATCTCCTCCCTCCCAGCCAGAGCCAGAGCCGCCACAGCAGGACACATCTTCTTCTGGGAGCCCTCCTAGCCATCGTCAGGAATTGGCGGTAAAAATATGTATTTTTAATTTTTCTTTCCACAATCAATATGTGGGCTATATGTCTTGATTGGGTTTCTTTTAATAACAGGAATCTGAAGATGACGAGGAGCTCCCAGAGGAAGAAGGACGGGGTGGAGAGATACCCGGAGTGGGCTCACAATTCGTAAGTATCCTGCATCAATCGCAGAAACACACCATCACAGTACACACAACACATAGAAAAACATTTAGTACATACTTCACACAGCGGCCAACACCTGTCAATATCCTAATTTTTCTTTTCATTTTTAGTCTCTCGCATCTGGGAGCCAGAGGGTTCCTCCCAGCGCCTCCAGAGTCGTCGTGAGACTGTCGGCGGTTCTCAACGTGTAAGTGTTTTTTTTTTGCCATTTTCTATAATTTTTCATTTTTACAAAACGTGTTATCTAAAAATGTTTTGTGCATTAATTTTCCCATTGTAACATGTATAATTTTGCAAATTTCAAACAATGTGTCTGATGATTTTTTTTTTTCCTTTGTTAATTTTACAGGCTTCACAGCGTGCTCCCGACTCGGACACGGAGGAGGGATTGGACGTGGAGTTGATGATCGACCTGGTCCGAGAAAGGGAGCCGCTGTGGAACATGGGGGACCGCCAGCATGCGGATCAAATTGTGACACGACGGCTCTGGACGGAAGTGGCAGCAGCAATGGTGCACCGCTGGGAGGAGCTCAATCCTAGGTCCCAGACTAAATTACGTAAGTATAGTTCATGTTGCTGACTGTAAAGGTGTTTTTTCAAAACTTCTGTCCTCGTGTAACCAACGCTTCTTGTTTTCCATTTTCTTTGGTGAAACACTATGGAAACAATGAAAACATGAACTCTGGGGGACACGAGGACTAAAGTGTGGTTGTTGTATAGTAACCAATGTGTGCTTTCTCGTTTCGGGGAGAGAATTATGAAGCGGTGGCGGTCTGTGAGGGATCGCTTTAAGAAAGAATTCAATAAGGAAATGCGGGCCCCGAGTGGATCTTCAGGACGCCAGAGTAAGTACAAATATGCACGAGCTCTGGCGTTCCTGCGTGAAAACATGGTCACCAGAAGGTAAATATAACCATAAAATGTTAAATTTTTTTTTTTACAGCCAGGGCCATTCCACATCTGTATATTAATTTTATGTTTTTGTTTCTTCCACAGCACGGTGAGCAGCACTCGGGCGCCCGCAGAGTTGGAGCCTTCTAGAGAGATCCCTCAGGAGACCGACACCGAGGGACACTTCGACCAACCCTCCACATCTGCACCTTCCCAGCCTTCCCACACACTTGATTCCGCTGTCCCCTCCACCAGCGCTGGAGCATCGTGGCCGCCTGCAATGCATGAATCTGCTGGTCAGGATATAGCCTTCCCTTTACCCCACCCTTCTGACCCTGCCACCTCTAGTACAGCTGCACCTTCACACACATTAGATCCCGCAGTCCCCTCCACCAGCGCTGGAGCATCGTGGCCGGCTGCATTACATGAATCTGCTGGTCAGGATATAGCCTTCCCTTTACCCCACCCTTCTGACCCTGCCACCTCTAGTACAGCTGCACCTTCTCACACATTAGATCCCGCAGTCCCCTCCACCAGCGCTGGAGCAGCGTGGCCGGCTGCATTACATGAATCTGCTGGTGAGGATATAGCCTTCCCTTTACCCCACCCTTCTGACCCTGCCACCTCTAGTACAGCTGCACCTTCACACACATTAGATCCCGCAGTCCCCTCCACCAGCGCTGGAGCATCGTGGCCGGCTGCATTACATGAATCTGCTGGTCAGGATATAGCCTTCCCTTTACCCCACCCTTCTGACCCTGCCACCTCTAGTACAGCTGCACCTTCTCACACATTAGATCCCGCAGTCCCCTCCACCAGCGCTGGAGCAGCGTGGCCGGCTGCATTACATGAATCTGCTGGTGAGGATATAGCCTTCCCTTTACCCCACCCTTCTGACCCTGCCACTGTGTAGCCCTGGTATGTAAGGCACACATAAAAATCCTGGAGTCTGCACAGAAAGGTAACAGTTAAAGCTTACATCATCCATTCACACTTTAGACACACCCTCGGGGTATATAAGCTAGTGATGACAGCAGCTAGTGGGAAGTCTTCCAGGAAGTGAAGTGAAAGACAGTCACTCAGTTGGTTCCTGTCAGCAGTTCATAAAGTGGAGGCTAGTAAGGGTGAGCCAGTTCATCTTAGCCTAGTCAGAGCTGTTCCTTAACCAGAAGACAGAGACAGCTTTGAAGAAAGGAAAGTTTGCAGCAGAAACTTCAGTCGCCTGTCCCAAGGACGGTGAAGTTCAGTCGATGTGTTCCTGAACTAGGAGAATACTGAGAATCTGTCAGCAAGCTCCAAGGAAGAAGCAAGAAAGGATTGACTTGTACTACCTTAGGAAGTGTGCAGTGCCTGTGTTGAGAGTGGAAAGTAGGGCGAAGGGCACAGTGGAGAGGACGGAGCAGTGCCTTAGGTAGTGAATTGCCTACACTAATTATCCGGTCACTGGGGACCGAGGAGTTGCTATTGATTCACTCATAGTAACAGGACAACCAGAGTCTTACTGGACCTTAGGTCGCAGAAAGCAGCCCTTGAAGTGTCGGTACGTAATCGGGGTCAGGAGGAACAAGGACTTTTAGCTAGGCCTAGCATAGAAGGACTCTGTTCTCACCACATAGAAGGCCCCACCACAATACTGACCGGGCAGTACAGCTATGGAGTTAGCTGGAGTATTCGGAGTTAACTTAGTTCCATGCTAGTTGGACTCATCATATTGGAAGTTAAGGAGGCCTCTAACCTGCTCTGCTGTTACCTGCACGTGCAGTCTCCACCCCGACCAGCTCCCCGGGACCTGCCTAAACATCTGACAAGTAAAAGGTATGGAAAGACGCTGGATGGTGTGAGACTGATTCATTTATCTGCACCCTACATCATTATAACCATAGACTTTGAGGGACCAGTCCCACCTGTGGGGGACCCGTCATCTAGTTGCCACAACATCCCCTCAGAGATCTACAGCAGCGCTGGTCTTAGTGACTAGAAAACTACAGGTGGCGTCACGAACTGTTATCTACTAATCCCCTGTAAATAATTCCCCCCCATCATACGCCTGACCGCCAGGGCCACGGACCGAGCCACGCTACTAGTGACATTCCCTATAGAAATCTACAGGCTCGGCTCCGAGTACCCCATTGCCCTGGTAACCCACAATTGTGGTGCGGGTCACAACACAAAACTTGGCGTCACGAACAGGATCCGAAACTTGCAGAATTGCGAGCCCTGTGTGCCTGTGGAGTGTTTTGGTGAAAAAGACTGTTGCTGTTGTTTGGCGCCAAATACCGCCATATTTGCCGCCATATTCGCGCCCTGAGGCGCTGGAGAAGAAGGTGGGCGTACCTGAAAAGCGCGCAGAGTCTCGGACACGCCCCCGGCTCTGACTCAGCGGCAGGTCCTGCGACAGGAAGTAAACGCTCTGACATCAGAGCGCCTGCGACGAAGGTCCTGTCCCCATCGCTGTGCTTGTGGAGCGGCAGCTTCTGGAAACGGTAGGCCCCGATTAACCAAGGGGGCACTAATATGTCGCAACAACCGGCCGACAGTGCGGCCCCAGCCGGAGGCCCCGACCCCGCGCCGCGTGGCATTGTAGCGCCGGATGGGGGCGCAGGCCCAGCACCCGGCCCGGTAGTCCCGCTCATGCCACTAACGCTCCCATATATGCCTGGGGCAAAATGGCTTCCCCAGTACAGCGGCGAGCCAGGCACTTTAGCAGGATTCAAACGGAAGATATGCAGTGTCCTGGAAATGTACTCTATGTCTGAGAGGCAAAAAGCTGCATGTATTAATAGGGCAGCTAACTGGCGCTGCTGAGAGAGAAGTGGAGACTTGGGCTACCACGGACCAGGAGTTGGTGCCTGCGATCCTCTTAAAGTTACAGGCCATTTTTGAAGATCGCACCGAAACAGATCTCCGGATGGCATTCTACAACTGTTCACAGCAACCAAGTGACAGTATAAGGGACTATGCCTGCCGACTACAAGGGGCCCTGAGAGCCCTCAAGCAGGTTAATACCATAAGTGTCATTGATGAAAGTAAGATGCTGAAAGAACAATTTGTGCAAGGACTGAGGTCCCAATCGGAACGCAGAACTGTAAATTGGTGGTCTTTAGATCATCCAGATGCCACCTTTGATGCCCTAAAGGACATGGCAATAAAAGGGACTGCGACCCCTGGGCAAACCTGAAGTGGCAACCCAACATCACCAGGGTGAAGTCACTCTGGAACCGGCAGTTACCACCTTTTCCCCGCTAGCGGCAGAAGCCACAACGCAGGTGATGCCCCCTAGTGAATTGGACTGTCTGCGCTCGGAGGTGCGCCAGTTGACTAAAAATCTGGCTGCTGTGATGAATGCCCTGCAGCTGCGGAAAGAGGAAGAAGGAAAGATCTTATTAGCCGACTGCCCGGAGGATGTCCCATGGATGAACCGGAGGAGAAGGAGGACGTCGCCCCACCGGAGGAGGACAACGCCACCCCCAGGAGCAACCCCTGACCAGCACCCTCCTCGCCGGGAGATCATCTGTTACCGCTGCAACCAGAAAGGTCATATGTCGACACAGTGTCCTTTAAACGGGCAGAACCTGGGTCCGAGGGCCAACACCCAGGTGGAGACTCGTCAGGCCCCTTAGATTGGAACCGCAGGTTCGTGGGTGGACGACCCTACCTATCCATCATTCTGGATGGGATTGCAGTTCCGGCGTTGCTAGATACTGGGTCTCAGGTGACCATAATACCTGATGCCCTATATACGAAGTTCTGGTCTATGGATAGTCTTCAACCCCCGAGCCCTGACTTTACCGTGTATGCTTCTAATGGTCTCCCTGTGGAAGTACTCGGGACCAAAAGTGTGGATGTGAAAGTGGGCAGAGAGGAGTTGAAAGACCAGGGGCTTCTAATAGTAAAGACTGTAAATGAAGAGAACGGTTTAAACATAATTCTGGGTACTAACATTATCAGTAACTGTCTGGGAGAAGTTGTGTTTCTACTCCAACAGCTCGCTGAGATCGCCCGACCAAGGCAGAAGGGAGTGATCCAGAGAGAGATCCAGGCCCTGATGTGTCAGCAGCAAGCGAAGCTTACAGACGGCGAAATTGGTAATGTACGGGTCACCGACTCGAATCCTATTGTGATACCCCAATGAGTGAAATGATAATATGGTGTAGGGCAGCCATAGGTCTGAGAGGACAAAACTACCAAGTAGTAGTAGAACCCCATTGCTCAGAACATAGACCCACACTCATGACAGCGAGGGGGGTAGTGGAAGTGATAAATGGGAGAGTACCGGTACGGCTTCTCAACTGGGGAGATGATGAAGTAAATTTACCCCGTTATGCAACAGTTGCTAAATTACATGCCATCGATAATAATTCTATTCTCCCGACTGAGTCCTTAGACTCCCGCCAACTAGCGGAGGATAATGACCCGGCAACTCAGGTGGCGGATTAGTGTCAGCAACTCCATGTCGGGACAGACACCACTCCCGCCCACCAGAAACAAGGGGTATTACGGGTGGTACAAGAGTACGCACAAGTGTTTAGTAAACACCCCCTCGACTTTGGGGCCATTAAGGGAGTACAGCATCATATCCCTACAGGTGGTCATCCTCCCATCAAAGAGCGGTACAGGCCTATACCTCCAGCCCATTATCAGAAAGCTAAGGAAATGTTACATGATATGAAGGAAGCCGGGGTGATAAGGGATAGTTGTAGCCCTGGGCAGCACCTCTAGTTTTGGTTAAAAAGAAAGATGGTAGTATGAGAATGTGTGTGGATTACAGGCAGGTGAACCGCATAACACATAAAGACGCATACCCATTACCACGAATTGAGGAGTCCTTAGCTGCTCTGAAAACGGCTAACTACTTTTCTACCCTTGATCTGACTAGTGGATACTGGCAAGTGGCTGTGGCTGAGGAGGATCGTGAGAAAACGGCTTTCACCACCCCAATGGGGCTCTGTGAGTTCGACAGAATGCCATTTGGGCTCAGCAGTGCCCCGGGAACATTTCAGAGGGTGATGGAGAATTGCCTGGGACATCTCAATTTTGAAACCGTGCTGCTATACCTAGATGACGTCATCGTATACTCCAAGACATATGAGGACCATCTGAAGCACCTGGCAGAAGTATTCGAGTCCCTGTCCAGGTACGGGATGAAGTTGAAACCCTCAAAATGCCATCTACTCAAACAGAAGGTACAATACTTGGGGCACATCGTCAGTTCAGAGGGAGTAGCGCCGCCATCCAGAAATGGCCGGAGCCAAAGAACTCAAGGAAGTGCGACAGTTCCTGGGACTAACGGGTTACTACAGGAGGTTCGTGAAAGATTACACGAAGAAGGCAGTGCCTCTACAGGACCTCCTAGTAGGACAATCCCTAAAGAGCAGAAACCCTCCCTTTAATTGGGGTAAGGAACAGGCTGAAGCATTCCAAAAGATGAAAGAGATCCTTACAGGTGATGAAATCTTGACCTATCCTGATTACAGCCAACCGTTCCTGCTGTACACCGATGCCAGTAATGAAGGTTTGGGAGCAGTTCTCAGTCAGAAGCAGAATGGCCAAGAAAAAGTCATCGCTTACGCCAGCAGAAAACTCAGGCCAACTGAGAGGAATCCGGAAAATTATAGCAGCTTCAAGCTGGAGTTTCTGGCGCTGGTCTGGGCCATTACTGAAAGATTTAAGCACTACCTTGCCTCCAACAAGTTCACGGCGTACACAGACAACAACCCGTTAACGCACCTGGAAACAGCCAAGCTGGGAGCCATGGAGCAGCGTTGGATGGCTCGGTTGTCAAATTACCAGTTTACCATCAAGTACCGGGCAGGCCGTAAGAATGCTAACGCCGACGCATTGTCCCGAATGCCACATGAATCTGACACGGAAGAAGAATCGGACGACCTGGAAGAAATTGAGCTACCTGCGTTCCATCGAAATGAGATAATCCATGAGCAGCGTGTCTACAGAAAGCAGTATGGCGCAACATTAAATCCTTACCCATCACAGCTGGAAAGAGACTCAGGACAGCGATCCAGTGGTCAGCCGTATCAAGGAGTTGTTAAGACAGGAAGGTTCCTCCTTGGAAAAAGATGCACCTATGTCAGCAAAGCTCCTGTGGAATGAGAGAAGCCGGTTGTTCCTATACCGTGAGAAGTTGTGCAGGAGATACGTCAACCCCAGGACCCATGAAATGGTATGGCAGATAGTGGTCCCCAAGGCAGACGTCCAAATGGTGTTGGAAGCATACCACGATCAAGCAGGACACTTTGGCTGGAGAAAGCTGGAGACCCTGTTGAGGTGCCGGTTCTACTGGGTAGGAATGCGCAGCTCCATCGAGAGGTGGTGTCGGAACTGTGGACCCTGTGGCCTCAGACGAAAGGACTACGGTAGTCAGAAGGCACCCCTGCAGCCTATCCGGACGACTCGTCCCTTGGAGATCGTGGCCTTGGACCACGTCAAATTGTCGCCAAGCAGGTCTGGATACTCATATGCCCTGACCATGGTGGATCATTATTCGAGATTTTTGGTGGTCATCCCCGTCAAGGATCAGACAGCAGTGACGGCAGCAAGGACCTTCCAAGCAAGCTTCTGCAGACCGCATGGGTATCCAGAGCAGGTACTGACTGATCAAGGCCCTGCTTTTGAAGCGGATCTGTTTAAGGAATTTTGTCACTTGTATGGGTGTAAGAAAATTAGAACGACGCCATACCACCCCCAAACCAACGGCCTTTGCGAGAAAATGAACCACATTGTCGTTGACTTGCTAAAATCCATACCGCTGGAAGAAAGAAATCAGTGGCCAGAGTTGTTACCTGACCTGGTTGACTTGTACAACCACATACCAGTGAGTTCTACCAACTGCACACCAGCTTACCTTATGAGAGCAAGGCCTGGAAGACTGCCAATGGACTTGGAACTTGGTGTGGTGGAACCCGAGGCAGATGACACCGTTGGAAATTGGGACACAAATCGGCAAGAGCAATACAGAAGAGTGCAAGCCTGCGTAGAAGAAAGTCTTAATAAAGCTCGGGAAAAGCAGGAGAATATTTACAACAAGAATGCTCCGCTAAGCCTTTGATGCCTGGAGAAATGGTGTTAAAAAGGAAAAGGAAGATGCACAAGTTGGACAACCAGTGGGAACAAGAACCATATGTCGTACAAGATTCCAAATATGATAACAGAAAAGTCTGTATCATCAGTAAGGATGGAGGAAGAACGACCGCCACTGTGTCTAGAGACCATTTAAAATTGTGTCCAGAGCCATTAAAGCTTCGTGAAGAGAACCCTGTCGTCAATCGAGAAGAAAGTGAAGAGGAGGTCATACACACGGATCTGGGAGATTTACCTGCGGATTGGCCCAGACTGGGAGATGCGGTAATCATTCCTGTGTTGCAGTTTTATCAGCCACAAGAGGAAACTCTACCTCCAGTCGTACCCATTGTGCCAATAGAGCCAGTTCTAGAGGTACCTATTCCAGCAGAACCCCAGCCTGCAGAATCTCAAGAAGTAGAATCACCGGAAGCAGCGCCCATGCTATGGGATCCCCTGGTGAAGCTGACTCACACCGCCCAGCCCTCAGTACGCTTGCCAGATCCATAGAAAGATTGAGGCAGTATTATAGTTTGTCGTTACGCAGAACAGATAGATCAGAGACCAATTACCTGATGCTACTCCACGTAGATCGGAACGAACAACGAAAGGGAAGCTACCTATTCGTTATCAACAGTAGTCCTGACAAACTAGTTTATTATGACTCAGAAAAGGGTTATTATTTATGACCAATTGTATAAAGTTGTATAAAGAAGTTTATTGCATTTGAAGGAATTTAAAGAATTGTGATATAATGTGAATTACTTGAAAATGTCTTATAATGGACTGCGTGGCTGAGGACTGATCCAGCCCAAAAACTGTATCCTGTAAATAGTTGCACTTTGTGCCTTGTCTTGGTTTCACACGAAGCCTTGACTTACCTCTGAACATAAAACCCGTATGGTGTGGCACTGAGCGAGGTCTGCAGTCAAATGTCCTGCAGCCCACCCAGGACCCACGTTGAAGGTTTGGTGCGGGTCCTTCACAAGAATACTATGTGTATTTATTGAATGTCTTGATGATTTGATACTTTTGTATTTTCTTACTGTACATATTGTAACGTTTAAGAATTTCTCACCTCCCTGATGGGAAGAGTTGTAATGTTAATTGTTTAAATGCAAAACAAAATTCTTTCTTTGTCTATTTCACAGCCCGGGAGTGCTGTGTTTTACCAAGGGGGGATGTGTAGCCCTGGTATGTAAGGCACACATAAAAATCCTGGAGTCTGCACAGAAAGGTAACAGTTAAAGCTTACATCATCCATTCACACTTTAGACACACCCTCGGGGTATATAAGCTAGTGATGACAGCAGTAGTGGGAAGTCTTCCAGGAAGTGAAGTGAAAGACAGTCACTCAGTTGGTTCCTGTCAGCAGTTCATAAAGTGGAGGCTAGTAAGGGTGAGCCAGTTCATCTTAGCCTAGTCAGAGCTGTTCCTTAACCAGAAGACAGAGACAGCTTTGAAGAAAGGAAAGTTTGCAGCAGAAACTTCAGTCGCCTGTCCCAAGGATGGTGAAGTTCAGTCGATGTGTTCCTGAACTAGGAGAATACTGAGAATCTGTCAGCAAGCTCCAAGGAAGAAGCAAGAAAGGATTGACTTGTACTACCTTAGGAAGTGTGCAGTGCCTGTGTTGAGAGTGGAAAGCAGGGCGAAGGGCACAGTGGAGAGGACGGAGCAGTGCCTTAGGTAGTGAATTGCCTACACTAATTATCCGGTCACTGGGGACCGAGGAGTTGCTATTGATTCACTCATAGTAACAGGACAACCAGAGTCTTACTGGACCTTAGGTCGCAGAAAGCAGCCCTTGAAGTGTCGGTACGTAATCGGGGTCAGGAGGAACAAGGACTTTTAGCTAGGCCTAGCATAGAAGGACTCTGTTCTCACCACATAGAAGGCCCCACCACAATACTGACCGGGCAGTACAGCTATGGAGTTAGCTGGAGTATTCGGAGTTAACTTAGTTCCATGCTAGTTGGACTCATCATATTGGAAGTTAAGGAGGCCTCTAACCTGCTCTGCTGTTACCTGCACGTGCAGTCTCCACCCCGACCAGCTCCCGGGACCTGCCTAAACATCTGACAAGTAAAAGGTATGGAAAGACGCTGGATGGTGTGAGACTGATTCATTTATCTGCACCCTACATCATTATAACCATAGACTTTGAGGGACCAGTCCCACCTGTGGGGGACCCGTCATCTAGCTGCCACAACATCCCCTCAGAGATCTACAGCAGCGCTGGTCTTAGTGACTAGAAAACTACAGGTGGCGTCACGAACTGTTATCTACTAATCCCCTGTAAATAATTCCCCGCCATCATACGCCTGACCGCCAGGGCCACGGACCGAGCCACGCTACTACTGACATTCCCTATAGAAATCTACAGGCTCGGCTCCGAGTACCCCATTGCCCTGGTAACCCACAATTGTGGTGCGGGTCACAACACCACCTCTAGTACAGCTGCACCTTCACACACATTAGATCCCGCAGTCCCCTCCACCAGCGCTGGAGCATCGTGGCCGGCTGCATTACATGAATCTGCTGGTGAGGATATAGCCTTCCCTTTACCCCACCCTTCTGACCCTGCCACCTCTAGTACAGCTGCACCTTCACACACATTAGATCCCGCAGTCCCCTCCACCAGCGCTGGAGCATCGTGGCCGGCTGCATTACATGAATCTGCTGGTGTGGATATAGCCTTCCCTTTACCCCACCCTTCTGACCCTGCCACCTCTAGTACATCTGCACCTTCACACACATTAGATCCCGCAGTCCCCTCCACCAGCGCTGGAGCATCGTGGCCGGCTGCATTACATGAATCTGCTGGTCAGGATATAGCCTTCCCTTTACCCCACCCTTCTGACCCTGCCACCTCTAGTACAGCTGCACCTTCACACACATTAGATCCCGCAGTCCCCTCCACCAGCGCTGGAGCATCGTGGCCGGCTGCATTACATGAATCAGCTGGTCAGGATATAGCCTTCCCTTTACCCCACCCTTCTGACCCTGCCACCTCTAGTACATCTGCACCTTCCCACACATTAGATCCCGCAGTCCCCTCCACCAGCGCTGGAGCATCGTGGCCGGCTGCATTACATGAATCTGCTGGTCAGGATATAGCCTTCCCTTTACCCCACCCTTCTGACCCTGCCACCTCTAGTACAGCTGCACCTTCTCACACATTAGATCCCGCAGTCCCCTCCACCAGCGCTGGAGCAGCGTGGCCGGCTGCATTACATGAATTGCTGGTCAGGATATAGCCTTCCCTTTACCCCACCCTTCTGACCCTGCCACCTCTATACAGCTGCCCTTCCCACCAAATTGATCCGCAGTCCCCCCACCACGGGAGCATCGTGGCCCCGCATTACATGAACGTGGTCAGGATTACCCCCCTTTTTCCCCCCCCTTTGACCCTGCCACCTCTAGTACGCTGCACCTTCCCACAATTGATCCCCCAGTCCCCTCCACCGCATGGAGCAGTGTGGCCCCGGCTGCATTAATAATCGCTGGCAGGGAAAAGCCTTCCCTTTACCCCCTTCTGACCCTGCCCCCTCTAGTACAGCGCACCTTTACACACATTGATCCCGAGTCCCCTCCACCACGCGAGCATGTGGCTGGCTGATTACATAATCTGCGGTCAGGATATAGCATTCCCCTTACCCCCCCTTCGACCCGCCCCCTTAGTACATCTCACCTTCCCAACTTTAGTCCCGCAGTCCCCTCCACCAGCACTGGCGGGGGCCGGCTGCATTACATAAATCGCGGGTGGGAATAGCTTTCCCCTTTACCCCCCCCTTCGACCCTGCCACCTCTTTAACCTGCCCTTCACACACATTAGACCCCCGCAGCCCCCCTTCCACCAGCGCTGGAGCATCGTGGCCCGGCTCATTACATGAATCTCTGGTGAGGTTTAAAGCCTTCCCTTTCCCCCACCCTTCTGCCCCGCCATCTGAACTGCACCCCCCCCACACAGTTTATCCCGCGCCCCCCCTCCACCAGCGCGGGGCTGGGGCCCGGGTGCATTAATGAATCTGGGGGATATAGCCTTCCCTTTACCCCCCCCTTTCTGACCCTGCCACCCTTACAGCTGGGGGTCTGGGGGGCAGCGCAAAGGGCGGGAAAGGAAAACAAGCCCCGAGTTCTTCACATGAAGCATCTTTCCAAACCCTTAAGTTGCATCTGAAAAAGTTTCCGCAGGCGTTCGCAATACCACACTAGTTGGTGGGTGAAGAACTTCTGGAAACTGTGCGTTTATTTAAAGAGCCCCCCAAACCCCAAATTTTTTTGGGTCGGTTGCGGAGCGCTAGTCCCTATCTTATCCAGCAGATGTATGTGATGCCAGTCCCCTGCCTAGCGCAGGGGCTCCCCTCCTCAATCCACCCCCAGCATTCCACCACCCCCCCCTACAGCCCCGTCCCTCTCCCCCCCCCCACCGCCCTACCTCCCCCCCTCCTATTCAAAAAAACCCCCCCAATTTCCAACCACCCCCCCTCCTAACCCCCCATTATACAAACCCCCCCCAGGCCCAAACCCCTCCCCCCTATCACCCCTCCCCCGGGCCCAAACCCCCCTCCCCAGTACCAAAAAACCTCCCACTACCAGCCCCACCCCCTACCCCTTCACCACCAATCTCCTTCCCCCCCCAAATACCAATATGTCACCTGTTCCTCATGCACAAAACCCCCCCTCCCCCACCACCCACCCGTTTGCCTTGTCTTCCCTTTTTTTTGTCTTTCCACCCCTTTCCCTTTCCTGTTTCCTTCCCCACCCCATCCGTTCACCCTCCACACTCTCCACACTCCCACGGCGAAGTGTCCCCGCAGCCCCTCCAGCGTATTTCCCCCCCAACTACCAGACCCATA
>JARQOD010009834.1:0-29760 GCA_033576555.1 Oophaga sylvatica
AAATTTGCAGCACTCCTGGTGATCAGGTTCAACCCTCATTATCACCTGAGTAGAAAACTGGGGTTTATTCTCAGCCAAAGGGTAGAATCGATCCCCAGTAGGGGAATAGACTTCTGTAGGGGTATCAAGGGAAACCCACAACGTCTAGCAAAATCATAATCCATCAGGTTAATAGCTGCTCCAGAATCAACGAAAGCCTGAGCAGAAAATGAGGCAGAGAGCATATCAGAGTGACAGTTAATAAAAACTTAGTCTGAACACTACCCAAGACAACTGAGCGTGCAAAACGTCTTCCCCGCTTAGGGCAGACTGAAATAGCATGAGAGGCATCACCACAGTAGAAACATAACCCATTGCGCTTTTGAAACTCATGACGCTGTGCCCCAGACACCACTCTATCACACTGCATGGGTTCAGAAGCTGGTTCACAAGGCAACACCATTCCACGCATACTTCTCCGCTCACGCAAACGTCTGTCAATTTGAATCGCTAATGACATAGAATCATTGAGACCAGAGGGACAGGGAATCCCACCATAACATCCTTTACATTATCTGACAGACCCTTCCGGAAAAGGGCTGCCAAAGCGTCGTCATTCCATTTGGTCAGGACTGCCCACCTACGGAATCTCTGACAGTATAACTCAGCGTCATCAAGCCCCTGATTTAATGCCAACAAGGCTTTCTCAGCTTGATCAGTGACATTAGGCTCATCGTACAATAACCCCAAGGCCTGAAAAAATGCATCAACATCACTCAAAACAGGATCCCCAGGTATCAGGGAAAAAGCCCAATCCTGAGGATCGCCGCGCAGGAGAGAGATGATAATTTGAACCTGCTGCGCTGCGTTCCCTGAGGACTTAGATTTTAAGGCAAAAAACAATTTACAATTATTTTTGAAATTCTGAAACTTAGCTCGATCCCCTAAAAACAAATCTGGCATGGGAATCCTAGGTTCCACAACAGGCAACCCAGCAAGATAGATAGCAATACTCCGAACCTCAGTGGCAAGCTGATCCACACGGCCAGACAACTGTGCAAACTCCATTGAGAGAAAAGATCCTCCCCAGCACCCAGAGATACAGAGGGAAAAAAAAAAAAAAAATGCAACAAACAGAAAAATATCTCTGACAACTCTGACAATATTTTTTCCCTTCTGTGAGTACCATACAATTTTCAATTTTTAGGCCGGTGATACTGTTATGTTTCGGTAGCTGAGGAGTGCAGGCAAAAAAGGCAATACACCAGAGCAGTTGGAATCTATGAGATTGCAGTACCCTGACTAACCACCACAACTAGAGGCAGCCGTGGAGCGTTCCTACGTTGGTCCTAGACGCCTCGTCACAGCCTGAGAAACTAACTACACCTAAAGATAGATATAGGAAAGCTATCTGCCCCGGAGCAGAACCCCAAAGACAATAGAAAGCCCCCAAACATGTAATGGCGGTTAGACAAGATGAAATACTGACACAGAAAGAAATTAGTATGAGCAAACGATGGGGCCCAAACTAACTAAATAGAAAAGGATAGGAAGGGTACTTACTGCAATCCCAGAAAACCCTGAAAAGCACCAACTCTACTAATTTCAAAAATACCTGAGATCACACGACCTCTTCCACCTAAATTAGTTCTCTGGTGTAACAAAATCAAAACAGCAGCCACTGAAAAAACTGGAAAAAGCAAAAGTACAAACATCAGTGGCTGAACAAAACTGAGAGGGCAGAAGCCCCCGGAGGGGACCCTGAAGGCCCCCACAGAAGTGCAGGACAAAATGCAAAAATATAGCACAAACACAAAAGAAGAAAATGTCTTATCTGTTAGCAGGAGATGCAGACACGACACAGCAGGCTACAAGGGAAACTGGAATAAAGGATTCAGACCAGAACAATTGATCACCGGCAACCCTGATGGGAAGGTGACTCCCTTATATAAGACCAGTCAGTAACACCTGATTCCCAGTCCTCACAATCTTCACTGGACAGACTAGCACCGCTTGTAACCACCAGAGGGAGCCTCTGCTCAGAACTCATCTCAAACCCATTCACAACAGGTAGCCAAACATAAAGTAGTTCTCATTGAGAACTAAGGATAGAAGATCCAAAATGAACTGCTGGGAATTAGAACTAAGGCTAGAGGACTGAAGCAGGATATTTACGGCCTCTACACTGAGATCATGTTTGATCGAGGTGTAGAGGCTTTTGACTTCCAATGTGACTAGGAGACATTATGGTGAAATGGTAGAGAAAGTTTAATTGTCCTGATGAAATGACCATTGTCCAAAATGAACAACTTAGTTCTTTTGACAAATGGAGTTAAGTATTTCTCTAGGAAAATAGACAGAGGTGACAGAAAGGAGTCTGTTGATGCAACAATGGGACGCCCTGGAGGGTTGGTGAGTGTCTTATGGATTTTGGGGAGGACATAGAAGACAGGTATTACTGGATGTGGGTTTGATAAAAATGTGGCTGTTTTTTTATCAATGCAATTGCAAGCCAAATATTTATTGAATATAGCCTCTATTTTAGTCCTGATTATGGGTGTAGGGTCAGAGAAAATTTTTTTATAAGTAGATGTATCCGACAGATGATTATTAATTTCTCTAATGTAATCAATTTGATTCATGATGACTATAGCCCCACCCTTACCGGCCGGTTTGATAATTATATTTTTATTGGTTCTCAGAGATTCAATGGCCTGTTTCTCTAATGGTGTTATGTTACTCTTGGTGAGGAATAACCCTCTATAGTGTTTTGTAAGAATATCCTGTATATTTCTATTGATTAAATCAATACATGCCTCAGCCGCATGATATGTGTGTGGCGGATTAAATGAACTTTTATTGTTCAGACCCAAAGAAGAGATAGACAGTTCAGGAGTAGGAGCAGAGACCCCTCCTAAAGGAGGGGCTCTGTTCCTGGTAAGTTGGTCCTAATTTGGTTCATCCACATTTAATTAGAAACCCAAGGAAATGCTTCTCTGTAACACTATTGAATTGTTAACTCCTAAAAAGCAAAAACTTCCTGAAGTCAAGTGGAGAATGAATGTTATGGGCAATCGCAGAAAGTTTGGTAACCTAGCAGGGCTTATGCCTTCCCAGCTACTTGAACACCCAAGTTGTTGGTGTGCCATGAACGCTTCCTTTTTATTTTCATTATTGTGTCATCCCCTTTTTCTTCCAGTTCCGGGTTTGGGTCTAGAAATCTTTCCAACGTTATCTGACCATCCTCTATTTACCTGAAAAATAATTATTTTTCTTTTTGGAAATTTAGATGAAAATTTTGTCAAAAAGAGTTCCGAACTCTGTAAAGAATAGTACTGGCCAGCATCCACTGCCACCGCAATGCAGCACCTATTGATAAAGGGATTGCTTGAAGACATCTCTCTTCCAAATACTTTTTTGGAAAATAAAGACAATAAAAATGTGTCGCTCAGAACCCAACTCCGTTATCCAGGGCAGACCATCGCTTCCGTTTGAAAGACTCGAACTGGCCATCTATTACATTATAGGCTATAGACTTAATTAGCCAGCATGTAATACCACATAGCCTTTCACGTGGCATGTATGGAATGGACGGCCTCAACATTCCTTGATGAGAAAAGCAGAGGAGAAGACACACATTGGTCACTTTTATACCGCCAAAGACCGAAAAAGGGTCATTGTGCAAGGACAGTACATGGGCCTTTAGTAGTCCAAAACCTCATCAGAATGCACAGTTTCACCAGCTTTGGAGGTAGAAGTGCCCCTTTATCTCTTGGGTTCCTACATGGCTGTAGAGGTGACACCAATGGTATGTTCACCCCTGGCCAAACCTTATGGACTTTGTTAGGTTTTGTAAATTTAATTCACGGGATAGCTAATGAATATAATTTTTTAGAAACTTTGAAGAACATTGACTTACCGTAACTTTTTTTTTCTATATACTTACAAAAAGGCAAAATCTCCACAAACTGGTATATACAGTAAAAATGATGCCTCGTTGATCCCAGACATGTTTTCTAAATAGGACTTTAAAATATTAGTATGTCTAATCCCATTAAGTTATTTATATCCCACCATGCTTCCTTGGCATCACTGAAAGCGCAATTAGAGCTGTAAATTCTACCTCCGAAAGGTAAACAGCTAAAATTATACCATGCCATTTCCTATTAAGGGAAATTATGGAGAGTAATATAATTATAATCATGCAACAGTATAAAAGCCAATCCAGAGTAATTTGTTTGTATGGGTAAAATGTGATATTTTTCTCCCTTCGTAATTGCATGTGTTTCACGGCCGCTGTGTTATGCATTTGTGTTGCTTATTCAGTTGCATTGTAATTCTTAATTCCATTTATTACATAGTCATGGAAAATGGATGATTTATTGCAGGTAAAAGGCTTGTAATATGTAATAACTCAGAAGTAAAATCCACAGCTGTCACCACAACAAATTGTAACCCAGGAGTCCTTACTTTCTAAACTAACCGTGGTGCCCTCTAGTGATAGGCATATACCTCATCTCTTGGCAAGGGGAAGGAGATGTCCCCTGGATTAATCTGACTAATGCAGATGACCAGTCTGGCTATACATTACAGAAATCTCAACACTATAAACCAAATGTGTCTAGGCTTTTTTTTTACTGTAGAATCATTTTTTTGTACTATCAGTGACAGTAAGCTACTTGGTCTACTTGTTCCTACATGTTAGTTCTGGTCAACCCCTACACTCCATCTGACTCTATATTTGCCATTAGGGTGTGTGTAAGACCCACATTGTATATTAGCATTGATCTATACTGTGTAGGTCATATTTGCCAACTGTCCCCAGAAAGTCCACGAACCTCTCCTAAAAATAGGGATCCCAGAAGCCTGCATAAACCTCTTGGAGACCAAGCATTAGGTGGCCTCAGTAATGCCCAAACAAACAAAAGGCATGGTTGAGTGTTGTAGAGGGGATTGGAAGAGGCATGGAATAATGTTGTCCAAAGACTAAACTTGTCAGTCAGCTGGAAGTAGCTCTTAAGATGATAAAAGCTCAAACTCGAAAGAATGACCCTTTGTGACCTATAACTGTGCTTAATCTTTTACAAACTATGCTATCTGATTTTTAATTTGGTAGAAATGAGCTAATCTTTTGAAATTTGAACTTGCCAGCTTTACAAATATTTCCGAAAAATGTAATTTGCAGTAAATCACATATTACAAAGCCTCAAATTGCCCTAAAAAGATGTGTTTAGCACTGTGAGGTCTCCTATAGTTGTATCCAACGCCTTTTAATGTTCTTTTACACAAACACATTCCTTAGTAATAAGAAAGTAACTGCTACATATATTACTATGGGTAAATATATGGGAACCATTGGTGCAGAATTTGTTCACTATTATACGGCTTCTGTTACATCCCCTGCTGCATTCCTTGTCTCTGCTTTTATACAGGCTATGATAGTCCCTCCTGATTGACTGTGCTATGTCATGTCATGTGATAGCTGCGAGGTTTATTGAAGGCTTTGTCTGAGGTAATCTCAGTCGTCTCTGGCTATTGCAGTGTTCTGCTTTATGTAAAATTGCAGCTTGCAATTTTTTGGGGTGCTATTAGATCAAATTGCCAATTGTTCAAATTCACCAGGTTCCAAAAATTTTCTAAAACTTGAGATACAATAATAAATTATATTGTGGTACCGTGTTATCCAGAAAAATCGATGTGAATACTTCTCCATCCAATTATGACAAGAGCATTCTTAAAGTGATACCTTTATTGGCTAACCAGAAAATTATATGTTCGCTAGCTTTCAGAGCTCAAAGGCTCCTTCTTCAGGCAAGATTACATTTGGAATAATAAGAAAGACACATTAGATGCTTACTATAGTAGGAAATTTGTTCAAGCCTGGAGGTGTGATGCCTTCAAAAGATAAGCAAAGGAAATCGAATTAGCATTTTCTTACAAATGGAGAGCTAGTGAGAATGTGTTCTTAGCTATCTGGAGTCCTTCTGGTGAAGGTGTGAACTGTGTCTATGTAGTGGACCATAAAACCGGGTGTTAAGTTGAGTCCTAGTGTCAAAGTATTGAACATCCTAATAAGTTTGAATTCCCATATTTTTCTCTCCCTGTCATCCTTAAAATGACCTTTTAGTATTAAGACTTTTAAGTCTGTCATACAATGTCCAGTTTCAGAGAAATGTTTTCCCACAGGCGTGTCCATTTCATTCCTGATCGTATGTCTGTGTAGATTCATCCTTGTTTGTAGTTTTTGCATGGTTTCCCCAATATAGATAGCTCCAGGGCACCTTGTACATTGTATCATGTACACCACATTGGAGGATGTACATGAAAAGGAACCCATGACCTTATAGTCCTGATTTGTGTTTGGTACACGGACTGTATTTGTTGGTAATATGTGGGTACAAGTTTTGCATTTTTTGTTGTTACATGGGAATGTGCCAGTCACTGATGGTGACGAGAGGACACTTCTGACAAGGAGATTCCTTAAGTTAGGGGGCTGTTTGTAGGAGAGGAGTGGTAGTTCGATCAGGAATGAAATGGACACGCCTGTGGGAAAACATTTCTCTGGAACTGGACATTGTATGACAGACTTAAAAGTCTTAATACTAAAAGGTCATTTTAAGGATGACAGGGAGAGAAAAATATGGGAATTCAAACTTATTAGGATGTTCAATACTTTGACACTAGGACTCAACTTAACACCCGGTTTTATGGTCCACTACATAGACACAGTTCACACCTTCACCAGAAGGACTCCAGATAGCTAAGAACACATTCCCACTAGCTCTCCATTTGTAAGAAAATGCTAATTCGATTTCCTTTGCTTATCTTTTGAAGGCATCACACCTCCCAGGCCTTGAACAAATTTCCTACTATAGTAAGCATCTAATGTGTCTTTCTTATTATTCCAAATGTAATCTTGCCTGAAGAAGGAGCCTTTGAGCTCTGAAAGCTTGCGAACATATAATTTTCTGGTTAGCCAATAAAGGTATCACTTTAAGAATGCTCTTGTCATAATTGGACGGAGAAGTATTCACTAAAACTTGAGACAAATTAGAATCACATTGAATCGATTCACTAATCTGTAATGGGTAACTTTGCCTTATATATTTAAATACATGCCTTTAATGTTATCAGTCTTCATGTTAGCGCTAGCATTAGGAGCACATTGTGGTTGTTTATCTTTTTTACCAACTGCATTGATCGAGTTTACACTCCCAATTTGGGAATAGATATACCCAGTGCCTTAATTACAATTTGCTTGTGCTCCATCCAGATGATCTGGCATTTTTAGTAGGAGCCCTTTGTGTCCTTATATACTATTTTTTTTTGGCGGATCACCTTTATCCGAATCCATATACCCAATTGATTATTATGTATTGTATTTTTGTACATTTATTGTCATAATTTATTATTAATAAATTCTAATTTTTGAGATACGTTTTTGACTTTTGTTCTCCTGTAATTCCTATTTATGCTTTGAGTCTGTATCCTTTTATGATGTATTTTGGTTCTTTAATATATCAAACTAATCTGTAATGGTTGGCTGTGGTGACGGTGATGCCTATATTTTGGCTTAACTCAAACGCACCAGTATCAACTTAAATCAGGACTACTTCTAGGTGCTGCTTGACTCTGCCCTACTCCAGTGGCTCTGCTGGCCCGTACAGTGATATGGAAGGTAAGGTGGGTCTAATTGGCTGTGAGCACCACATATGAGCCTTCTCTGTCTGCCACAGTGTAGCTGCTCTCCACACTCAATCTGCAGCTCACTCATTATCTGTTGTTATACTGTGGATTGTCTCACTTCTGCAGCTTCCTTTGCTGCATTACTATAGGATCCTCACACCACAGGTGAACTCTCAATTAGTTGACGCCAGCCACTTCCAGCTTTTACCTTTTCTAAGGTCCGTCCCAAGAGAGTATCAGAGCACAATGTCCCTGATCCTTCACACTCCCTAGCACATCACAGCAGAGTTACCACGTGGAGAGCATCTCAAGTTGCATCTACCTGTGACCACAATTCAATTTTCAAATAAGCCACTAGGAGTTTTTTAGACTTTAACATCTTGAAGTTTCAGGAAATGCACATGTACATAAGCAGCAATGAACAAACTAAAGGTACTGCCACACTAAGCTATCCCGCTAGCGATCTCGTTAGCGTTGCATACTAATGAGATCGCTAGCGGGATTGTTTCTATATCGCTAAATGCGGCCACATTTAGCGATATAGTTAACGACGCTATCGCCGTTAGCGATCTTCTTAACGACTTTAGCGGTACAAAAGTACCGCTAAATCGCTAAGAAAAGGTGCCACACAGCTATTAGATACTTACCCAGCGGGAGCGCCGACGAGAAAATAGGGTCCGGAATGATTCCAGCGACGAGCGAGATCACAGCAGGAAGCTCGTCGCTGGAAGCTGCCGCACTGAACAACATCGCTAACGGGATCGCTAAATAGTGACGTTTTTTAGCGATCCCATTAGCGATATTGTTTAGTGTGGCATACCCTTAAGACTCTATCTTTTGTATTGAAGCTTGTAATGAGTGTGTGCAAATGACATTGTGACAAGAGAGGGAGAGGGATTAGCTGAGACACTATCTATTGTAATTCTTGGATCCTGTGTTATCAGCTGTGTGTAGAAGTGTTCCAAAACAGTTAATCAAAAGAAATATAACATCGTTTAGAAAACACTGTAGTAAGAATACATTTTTCATTTATAGCAACAGAAAGTGAAAAATTGTCATAACATTTTTGGGAACTTTTATATTTAACCATAAAGTGGATTAATCTTTTGCAGAGATTAGGTTCAGTGGATGACCTATCTTAAACCTTAGGCTGAGGTCACACTAGCGACAAAATCGGACGACTGCAATGGATGAAACATCGCATTGCAGTCGGACCAATGTTAATCTATGGAGCAGCTCCCACCATCAGATTTTTTGTGGTCCGTTTTAAACGTCCGAGTGCAATCGCAGCATGCTGCGATTGTCACCGATTGTGGGTCGACTATCGCCAATGCAAGTCTATGGGAGCGATGAAAAATCTGATTAAAAATGGACCGCACGTGTGACTTGCGATTAAATCCTTTTCCTTTAGAAAAGCCGGCAATTCATCCCCGGCTATACTGTAAAAGCACACTGACAGCTTTAATAAAGAATGTAAAGAATAGATACATACACATAGAATACATATATATATACATGTCATTGTGACATATATAATATATATATATATACATATATTTATAGTTCATCCACTTCTACATACTGTAATAGCCGCTAATTCAATTGCCGGCTTTAGTGAAAATACAGAACCCGACATGAAATGACACATGGTTTACTTACAGTTAACCATGTCATTTCATGTATTTTTATATATGGTTTAAACTTACAATTACATGAGTGTATGTGTGCAAAATTGCAGACATGTAGGGGTTAATTAAAGGTATAAATTCATTGAAAAAAAATGCGTGGGCTCCCGCTGTATTTTCTCCACCAGACAGACAAAGTCAGTGAGTGGGGGAAGATAATAATAGCCTAGGGAGGGTACATTTTTTTTGTGCCCCCCTGGCTACTAACATCTGCCCCCAGACACCCCAGAAAAGGCAAATCTCTAATTAGATTCGCCCTTTCTGGCACTTTGCCCGTCTATTCCCATTGCCCTGTAGCGGTGGCGAATGGGTTAATAAGGGGTTAAAGCCACCTTGCAATTGAAAGGTGACTTTAAGCCAGGTTAATAATTGAGAGCTGTCAATTAGACAACTCTCAATTATTAATTCCTAGTCCAACCACTGGGTCTCCTGACATCCTCTAATTTCCACATAGTCAAAAATAAGACATTACCTCAAGTTACGGGAACGAACGGTCAAGCCAGACATTTAAGTCTGAGTATGGTTCATGTTTCAGAGAGGTGTTGAACCATCCTCATCCTCAGAATTTTTACCTTATCTCTCAGACTGAGCACTGAGGTCCTCTCTCTTATTGACGTTCCCTACAAAATGGCAGCATCATCTCCAGCTTGGGCTTTTATAGTGTCATCAGTGACTTCACATCTACAGTTCTTCGTGACTGGCTATGCTACAGGGTAGGATAACTGCAAGGCATTAGGAGGAAGCCCGCATGTCTTATGTTATCTGTAACATGCTGCAATTTTATGCAATTTGTCCAAATCAAAATGAGAATTATTTGGATTTATTAATTATTTGGACTTGATAAAATTTTTAAAAAATTGTACAGAGCTAGTAATTATGAAAAAAAGTGCTATGTTTATTAATTTAATTTTTATATAGACATGGTCTTATAGGCCATAAAGAAGTTGCATTATTTTTACACAGCTTGGAAGTTGGGAAAAAGTATTTGAACTTTTGGTATGTCTACAGCAATCCCCGCCAATATAGAGATAACATGGTTGAAGCATGGGCCAGATGGTGAATGGCTATGCCTACCAAGCAAATTTATGAAAAGATACGCCACTTTTATGGTGTAACTTCTTCCAGAAATAATAATGCTCTCAGAAAAACAAGATAATCTTGTATTTATGATTAGTGATCAGCGAACGTGCTCGGTAATGCTCGTTACTCGCTGGAGCGTCGCTGTACTCCCGGTAGCCGGCGCGTGCCGAGCATTTCCGGGATTTCTCGGCGGGAGTTCAAGTGCATGCCCAGGGATTGTCTGCCTTGCACTGTAATGCCGCAGCCATCTTGATTGTGGCATTACAGTGATTGGCTGGCCACACAGCATCATCATGTGTATAAGAGACCTGGCGCCGCCATGCTCGTCACAGTCTGCTCCCGAATCAGCTAGTGTAGGGAGAGCTGCTGCCGAGATAGAATCAGATTTGGGGGTTTAGAAAGTAGTGTGAGTAAACCATAAAAGAATACACAAATCTAGCTAAATCAACAGTCCTTTTAAGGACTAATTACGAGGTATATAGATTGCAGTGCTAGGTAGGCAGGGAGTGTATGTGCATATATACATATCAGTGCAAGGCATACATGCACGGTATGTGGTTATATAGATCTCAGTAGCAGACATGCTTTGTATGTGGCATACTTCATTGCATACATCAAGAGGGTCCATTCCATTACTGTCTGCTGCTGCTGCTGCCTATTACATATATTGACCGTATCTACATAGCCCTAGGTCTAAGTGGGCAGCAATTTTTTTTTTGCATCTTAATCCTGATTATTTTATTCCAAAGCAATCAAGAACCCCCTTTTTTTCTCCATTTGCTTGTTGACACTGCAGAATACAGCCAGATCCTTTTCATAGTACAGAGTGAAAATCCAGCTATTTTAAACGGTTTTGTCCATCCCAGCCATCACATCTGAGTGTGCAAAATTTTTTTGCGGTACTCTTAAATTTTTTTGGAGTGCGTGATGTAATTTCTTGACACTATTTTTCAGCCCCAAAAATATTTAGCTGCCCAACAAACATTTAGCTACAGGGCAGATATTTTACACCGTGTTTTGTCCGCCACACGGATCGCATATCATTGAGCTCAAAATTGTGCCATTTCAGGCCTCCATAGAATTTTTTTTGTTGTGTCATAGCCAACTTATTGACACAATTTAGCTGGGCCAAAAAAAAACATACAGGCCAGATATTTTACAGTGGGCTATCTCCGTCACACGTCTCACCTATCTGTGGGCTACAAATTGTGGCATTTCAGGCCTCCATCAAACTGTTTTTGCTATGTCTTATCACAGTTCTATACACTATTGTGCAGGAAAAAACAAAAAATACAGACAGATATTTTAAAGTGGGCTATCTCTGTCAGATGCCTCATCTATCTGTGGGCTACAAAATATGGCATTTCAGACCTCCATTCCACTGTTTTTGCTGTCTGTTACCCTAGTTCAATACACTATTTTGGGGTAAAAATTTTAAAAATACTGGCCACATATTGAAGAGCATGATATCTCCATCAGATGCCTCATCTATCTGTGGGCTACAAATTGTAGCATTTCAGGCCTCCATTACACTGATTTTGCTGTGTCTTAGGCCTCTTTCACACTTCCGTTGTGTGACGTCCGCCCATCCGTGAAAATGGCGGATCCATTAGAAAAGTAAAAAAACGGATGCAAAACTGGTCAGTTTTCTGACGGATCCGCCAAGAACATTTCACCCGGAAATGAGGAAAATCTCGCTCCGGAAATGTAAGTCCGGACGAGAGGAGAAGAGAGAGAGAGAGAGAGAGAGAGAGAGAGAGAGAGAGAGAGAGAGAGAGAGACTAGTTTCTGTATTTTACTATGGGTTTCAATAGAGGCGACTGATCCGCAGGCGGATTCCGTCAAAAACGGATGCTGGCGGATCCGCCGCCCATAGGCGACCATTGTAAAAAATGGCGGATGCGGCGGATCCGCCGTTGTCCGCCATTTTGGCGGTCAAAAAAAACGTTGCATTGGACGTTTTTTTTAAATGACGGACGCCAATTTTTTTGGCGGATCCGTCAAAAAACGGACCTAACGGACGACCATCCGTCAAAATCCGTCACTAATGCAAGTCTATGGGAAAAAAACGGATCCGCAAAAAAAAATGGCGGATCCGTTTTTTTCACATTTTGACGGATTTTGACTGACGTCGCACGACTGAAGTGTGAAAGAGGCCTTACCCTAGTTATTGACAACAGTTTGCTAAAAAAAAAGTACAGTCCAGATATTTTAAAGTGTGTTTTTCCCGCACACGGATCACTTCTAAGTTTGCTCCCAATTCATCCATTTGTGGTGAACGTGGAAAATATTTTACTCCATTTAAAATGGGCAAGGCACATGGCAAGGGACGGGGAAGTGGACGTGATGATGATGCAGAGCCTGAGGCCTGGGCAAGCTGAAATTGTGGCACAACAAACACCCACATCTTCTAGCATGAGCTTCCTGTCTGAATTCCTAGGAGACTGCAGAACAGAACTATTGAAACCAGAGCAGTGTCAAAAGGTTGTTGGTTGGATAGCGGATAATGCTTCCAGACACTTTGCTACCACCACCAGCACCCTGTCTTCCACACGGTCAAGTCTGAGTAGCCATGAGTCTGGACCGCATATTCCTCACTCTGATCCTCCTTCCTCCCACTATGCCGAGTGCCCGGAGACTACTGATCCCACACTTGGACACTCCGAAGAGCTGTTCACTTTTCCATTTATAGATTCGGGCCTCTCGCCCGGTCCACTTGAAAAGGGGAAAAATGAGATCGCATTTAGCGATGCCCAAATATTTGAGCAGCCATGTTCACATGTAGGCAACAGTGGGAACGTGTCACAACATGTGGATGATGATGAGACACAATTGCCAGAAAGTCAGGAGGAGGATCAGGGTGCGGAAGTGGAAGAGGAGGTGGTGGATGATATAGTAACTGACCCAACCTGGCAGGAGGAAATGCAGAGCGAGGACAGCAACACACAGGGGAGGAAGGCGTAGCACTACAACAGGCTGGAAGAAGTACTGTGGTGGCTGCAGACAGAAGGCAGGCAACCGTTCCTCGTAACACCAACACTGCTGGGTCTTTAGCCTCAACACTGCAATTGTCCACTGCATGGTCTTTAGACTCAACACTGCAATTGTCCACTGCAGGTTCTTCTGGCTGAACACTGAAATGCTCCACTGCCGGGTGTTCTTTCTCAACATTGCAATGCTGCAAAAAAGGTTCTTCAGCCTCAATACTGAAATTATCCATTGCAGGTTTTCCAGACTCAACACTGACATTCTCCACTGCCTGGTCTTCATCCTCAACACTGACATTCTCCAACGCAGGTTCTTCAGGCTCAACAATTCACTGCGTAGCCAAACAATATGGGAAGAACAATGCTTTCAGATGGCCATTCAATATGTTGGTTCAAAGGGTTATTGGTTGCTTGCGGTCATCCATAACGCCTGTTCAAAAGTTTGTTGGGGTGCATCCAAATTTTGGGCAGCCCTGCCACTCACTGCATACGCAATAACAGTATCAGGGACCCACTGTTTAGTAATGGGAACAACAAAGCATAGCCGGCTGATGGCTCTCTAAGAAAAGTGAGGGCCCACTGCTGGCAGTATAAAAATAGACTTTGTGACTTTCGGAGTCCCGCCTTCATAAATGAAACAGGTTGGGTCTGATGTGTCATACACAAAATGGCCAGATAAGTTTGTAAAATGTTAAAATGACATTTCACTGTGAATGCATTTGTCTTGAGTGAAAGCAATGGTAAAGTTGAAAAACGCATCAAAAACGCTACGTGTGAACTTAGCCCAAGTGGGGGAGGAACATTTTTGTTTTGGGTTATTTATTTTGCCTTACATACAAATCGTTACCCTGGAAAGCATGTTCCTTAACATATTTCCCTGAAAAATCCATTTTGGTATCGTTTCTGTTTGTCTAATTGTGCACCTGTAAAAGTGGCGTAAGACAACATTGTTCACAGCTGTGACCTGGGTGTCAGAAATGCTTCCAGGGGTATTCCCCATGATGTTCCAATGTCATTTGAGCACTGTTTACATCAATTTCAGATGTTTTTAGACCCTAAAAGGACCCCCTATGGGGGTCGCAGCAAAAATGCTCCGTTTTCCCATAGACATACATTGGGCTCGTTGCTCGGGTCGAGCACCCGAGTATTCTGATTTGCTCGACCCGAGCAAAGAGCACCTGAGCCTTTTCTAGTTATTAGAGTTGAGTGAAACAGGTCGGTCAGATTCATACGTCGCTGACTTTTGCCGAGCGAAACCCGACCATAGCGTGAAGTCGGCCATGCGGTCGGCAAAATGAGCGCCAAAGTCAGATTTCCCAGAATGCTTGCAGGTGCCTTTTTTTCAGCCAATGAGCAAGGATGTACACTGTGGGCAACGAGATGATGTGCAGCGTCCACCACCATCGTAGAACAGGGCATTGCAGTGATTGGCTTGCTTTGGGGGGCGTCATAGTGTCTATAAAAGCCCTGACTGCCAACCTCCATTTTATTTCTGCCGATCTTAACAGTAGGGAGAGGTTGCTGTTTATCAGTAGGAAGAGAGTTAGGGCTGGAAAGATATAAGAAGTTCTTATGTGCTTGTGCTGATAGCAATTGTGCTGTACAGTTAGTGTGCAGTGACAGGGGAGGATTTTCTTGTGTGCAGCAGCGCTGGTTATTAGGCTGCTTCATAGCTGTATTGCTGTGTGTACACTGCTGTGCAGACTGCTTTTTACACAGCACTAATACTTTTATTCTTTTTTTCTGCACAGTTACCGAACGTTAATTTTTTCCCACACCGTATAGAGCTGTACGCTCCTCACACACTACCGTGTACTGGCTGGTATCACAGACAAATACATGCTGTCTATCTGTGTGTGACTCCGGAAATATATATGGAGATTTAAATTTTCCCCTACACCGTATACAGCTGTACGCTTCTGATACAGTACCGTTTCTCTGCTTTTTGTATTATGGTCAAATCCATACTGAGTGAGCATCTGTGTGTGACTCCGGAAATATATACAGAGATTTAAATTTTCCCCTACACCGTATACAGCTGTATGCTTCTGATACAGTACCGTATTTCTGCTGTTTGTATTAAGGTCAAATCCATACTAAGAGAGCGTCTGTGTGTGACTCCAGAAATATATAAGGAGATTTAAATTTTCCCCTACACTGTATACAGCCGTACGCTTCTGATACAGTACTGTATTCCTGCTGTTTGTATTAAGGTCAAATCCATACTGAGAGAGTGTCTGTGTGTGACTCCGGAAATATATACGGAGATTTAAATTTTCCCCTACACCGTATACAGCTGTACGCTTCTGATACAGTACCGTTTTTCTGCTTTTTGTATTACGGTCAAATCCATACTGAGTGAGCGTCTGTGTGTGTTAGGGTTCGAGCTCCCGCTGCTGCACAAGGGGAGTCTTTAACCAGTCCCGCTGCGGTCCCCCATTCATCTCCGTCCGCAGTGGAGCCTGCTCAGCTTAGATGTCGGTCCCAGCGTCTCGCCCAGTCTAACAGTGTGCAGAGGATTACTGCTGCTCCTCCAGGCTCTGCTATTGTGGCCAGTACTGGTTAGCGGCGAGCAGACGTCTTTAGGACAAAGTCCTTGTTTTCCCCTTCTGAGCATGCCCAGAGTGAGATCTCTCATTGGAGATCAGGGGTCACATGCTCAGGTACTGCAGCAGCTCCTATTGGTCCACCAGGAAGGTCCTGTGACTACTGGTGTTCTGGAACAAGTTTCATTGGTCCTTGTTTCTGGCAGGTCCTGTAGCTGTTACTATAAAAGGGTAGCTTGGCTGGGCCGCCATGCGCTAGTATAAATCGTCATATGCTTTGCGCCAGTGTGGTTATGCGTGTGTGTGGTTAGGGCCTGGCTGAAATAAGCCCCTAGAATACCGACTTAATCGGTGAGGAATTTGGTATGCTAGCTGGTCAGGGTCGGTGTCCTAGATGCCCTAGATTACCGGCATAACCGGTGAGGAGTTTGATTGCCATATTCAGGGCCTGGCGTTCAGACGCCATAGATTGCGGGTGTCTCCCGCGAGGACATTAGTGCATGATCACGTTCTATGTTCGCTTAGCAGTCAACTGTGTACCTGGGTGTCTGACAGGACACAGAAGTTTGTCTCAGCGGCTCTGTGACGTAACAGGGTTCGCTTTCAACGCTAGACCGCGCCCTAGCGTGTTTATTTTGCGACTCAGTTGTGTTAAGTGAGTTCGCACACATCGCCATATAGCGCTGCGGCACTCCTTCTAGCAGCTCTGTGGAATAACATAGTTTGCACATATTGCCACAGCGCGTTACGGCATTTATTTTGGCGACTCTGCGGGATAACAGAGTTCGCTTCTTGCGCCATTTTACTAGCAGCAGGCTCTGCCTGCACGGTGGACCCCGGGCTGCAAACGCACCTCTTTACATCATATATTTGGTGCATTCCGCAGACCCTGACATAATACTAGCACCAGGGTCTGGCTAGTAAAATGGCGGATGACCAGCGTCTACTGCAGTACATCCAGCAGCTGGAGGGTAGGTTGGCGGCTCTTGAGCGCACAACCTCAGCTGTGGATGTTACCGCAGTCGCTGTTCAGGCTGCTAGCGTGGCTGCAGCCAGTTTGTCCTCTGCCACCTCTGCCCCTACATTATCCCACCTCACGCTTCCTGACAAGTTTGCCGGTGACAGCAAGCAATGTCGGGGATTCGTGAGTCAGTGCTCTATACAACTCGAGCTTCTGGCTGCACGTTTCCCCACGGATCGGGCACAAGTGGGTTTTGTACTGTCTCTACTCTCGGGCAGAGCCTTGGAGTGGGCAACACCGCTGTGGGAGCGCGACGATCGTGTGGTGTGGAGTGCTCCTCGGTTTTTGGAGGCTCTGAAAAAGGTCTTTTAGGACCTCAGGTCACGCACGATACGGCACTCCAACTGCTGGCAATGTCACAGGGCTTGTACATGGTCAGCAGTTCTCAGTCCAATTTCGGACTTTGGCCTCTGAATTAGAGTGGCCAGATAAAGTTCTTATTCCAGTGTTCTGGAGAGGACTGGCAGACCATGTAAAGGACGCTTTGGCTACCAGGGAGATTCCTGCCACACTGGAGAAACTCATTTCTATATCTACCCGCATCGACCTCCGTTTTCATGAGCGGAGGTTAGAGCAGACCCAGTGTAGGCAGAGGTTTCGGCTGGCACCCAACTTTGCCAAACCTCTGGAATTTCCCGTTCGGGCGTCCGACTCCCCAGAGACCGTGGAGACTACTCGAGTGGGATCTAAGTCTCGGACCACTCGAGTATCCGTGGTCTGCAGAGTGTGTCAGCAGCCAGGACATTATGCCAACCGATGTCCCCAGCGAATGAGTAAACGGTCATGTTCCGTGACCATGGGTGCAGGGTCATTAGACGCGAGAGATTTTGCTCCGAAAGTGCTCCTTAAAGGGTTAATCTCTCTAGGTTCATCCACTCTTCCCGCCAAGCTTTGTGTGGACTGAGGGGAATTTTATGTCCTCCTCCTTTGCTTCTCGCCATTCCATACCGCTGGTGACGCTCGCCGAGCCAATATCGGTGACAGTATTGAATGGAACAATTCTGCCCTCACAAATCACCCACCAGACTGTCTCTCTACCTCTGTCTATGTCTCCTTCACATCAGGAGAATATATCCCTTTTTGTTCTTCCTGAGGGAATAGATGAGGTTTTGTTGGGATTACCCTGGCTTCGCCACCACTCTCCCAATATTGAGTGGTCCTCTGGGAGAATACTGGGTTGGGGTGATCATTGCAGAGACAGATGTCTCAGAGAGGACGTTCAGGTTTCCACAACAGAGATACCCTTAGATCTTGATTCTCTTCCCAAGGTTTATCGGTCATACGCGGACGTATTCTCCAAAAAGGCAGCGGAGACTCTCCACCTCATCGCCCCTATGACTGTCCTATAGACCTATTGCCTGGAACGGAGCCCCCTCGGGGAAGAGTGTATCCTCTCTCTCTTCCTGAGACGGAGGACATGTCACAATACATCCAGGAAAATCTGGCAAGAGGGTTTTTTTAGGAAGTCAGTGTCACCAGCAGGGGCAGGATTTTTCTTCGTGCAGAAGAAGAATGGAGAATTACGACCATGTATAGACTATAGGGGTCTTAACGCCATTACCGTTAAGAACAAATACCCTTTGCCCCTAATATCTGAGCTCTTTGATAGGCTCCAGGGAGCAAGGGTATTTACTAAGCTGGATCTTCGTGGTGACTATAACCTGATCCGCATCCGTGAGGGGGACGAATGGAAGACGGCGTTCAATACCAGAGATAGGGTTGAGCGATACTTTCTGATATTGCAAAATATCGGTTCGGATTGGATCGGCCCGATACTGAAAAAGTATCGGATATCGCCGATTTTGATACCGGAAATCAATGCAAGTCAATGGGACAAAAATATCGGAATTAAAAAAAACCTTTCTTTCCTTGTAGGTTAATTGTACATGAAAGAAAACAACAAAGAGTAATGTAGAATGTATTGGGGGAGGTGGAGGAGACATTAAAGGCATAGATGTTTAACCCAATCAAATGGAATAGCAGGAATACTTTTTTTTTTAAAGACGTTCAGAGTTATGAAGAAATTTAGTATGTTGTTAACCTTTTTTCTATTTTGGCACATATGTATGTTTCACTACTTCCATGCTCTTCACCTTTTTTACTTCTGCCACACTTTCTCCTTCATGATCCTCAGCAGCAGCATCTTTTTCATCAAATTATTCTTCACCTTATTTATCTTCTTCTTAAACTTCTTCCTATTCATCTTTTTGGTAACATTACTCATATTCTTCTTATTCAACTATTATTCTTCTTCATATTCTTCTTCTTCATCTTCTTCCTATTCATCTTCTTCATCATATTCTTATTTGTGACAGACATTCCTGTAGTTGTAATCTGTAAAAGTTTGAAGATTTCATCCTTCCGTTCTTGCTGTCACAAAAGATTTAAATTACAACAGTATTTGTCCGCGTTCAGTTTTGCCTGCAGCAGCAGGCATTTTCCAGGGACACCACGAGGAGGAACGGACTCACCCCCATGCACTGCTTAGTCTTCTTCTGCTTATAATTTAGAGCATATATTTTGCTCTGAATTTTGGTCTTATACTTAATGTTCTTCTGCTTTTTGTTTTTCTGCTTCTTGTTCTTCTGTCTCTTGTTCTGTATCTTGTAGTTTGTCTTAATCTTCTTTGTCCTGTTAGTGATCTTCTTCTGGGTAATCTTTTATTTCTTCTTTGTGATGGTGTTCAGGCTCGTCGTCTTGATGGTCGTCGTCCTTGGGGTCGTCGTCTTCTTCCGGGTGGTCTTCAGGGTCGTCGTCGTCGTCTTCGGGGTCGTCGTCTTCTTCAGGGTGGTCTTCAGGGTCGTCGTCTTCAGTGTTGGAGATCCAGAGTGATTACCCAAAAAATCATTTAAAAATCTTCAACTTGGAAATGTAGCTGAAGGTACAAGAAGGCTGAGTAACTTCCGAGAACCAGCTGACGGTACTGGAACCCGGACGGGTAGCAGATGGTACAAGAGACAATGGAAGTAACGAGGACCAGCTGACTGTGCTGGAACCCGGAGGGGCAGCAGAAGGAACAGAGCCAATGGCACAACCGAGGACCAGCTGACGGTACTGGGACACGGTTACTAAGCAGGAGGTACCTGTGCTCCAAAGCACTACCAAGGACCAGCAGACATTGCTGGAACTTGGATACCGAGATGGAGGCACCTAGGCCAAAGGCACTGCTGAGAACCAGCTGACGGTACTGGAACCCGGACGGGTAGCATAAGGTACCCATGAAAATTCAAGTTGAAAGGCCGCGAGCCGGCCGCAGTTACCGAATCCCACAGTCCTACAGTGGGTGCTTGTCCTATTGTCACAATGGAAACAGCCTTTATTTACATATCCCGCAGCCCACATAGGAAGCACCTAAACTGCAGGCACCATAGAGTCGGCTAACCCGAATGCAACACGACAGGACAACTTATTGGAGGCAAAGTGACGTTGACACTGCCAGGAAACAGCTGGCGTGCTGTAACCAGGCTGGGCAGGAGTGAGTACCCGTGCCAATGACAGTTCCGAGCAGCAACTGGCGGTGTTGGAGCCCAGGGATGAGAGGAGAACATGGTGGAGGCAGCAGGACTTTTTGCCGTACACACAGCAGGGGAACAGCTGACATTACTGAACCCCAGTAACACAGGAGCAAGTGTTGACTGTGCACACAGCGCTTCCGAGCACCAACTGGCGGTGTTGGAGCCCAGGGATGAGAGTAGAACATGGTGGAGGCAGCAGGATTTTTTGTCGTACACACAGCAGGGGAACAGCTGACATTACTGAACCCCAGTAACACAGGAGCAAGTGTTGACTGTGCACACAGCACTTCCGAGCACCAACTGGCGGTGTTGGAGCCCAGGGATGAGAGGAGAACATGGTGGAGGCAGCAGGACTTTTTGCCGTACACACAGCAGGGGAACAACTGACATTACTGAACCCCAGTAACACAGGAGCAAGGTTGACTGTGCACACAGCACTTCCGAGCACCAACTGGCGGTGTTGGAGCCCAGGGATGAGAGTAGAACATGGTGGAGGCAGCAGGACTTTTTGCCGTACACACAGCAGGGGAACAGCTGACATTACTGAACCCCAGTAACACAGGAGCAAGTGTTGACTGTGCACACAGCACTTCCGAGCACCAACTGGCAGTGTTGGAGCCAAGGGTCAGTCAGGGTGTAGGCTGAGGCCTAGTATGAGCAACTTTGTAATTTTAAATTGGAGGCAGCATGACTTTTTGCCGTACACACAGCAGGGGAACAGCTGACATTACTGAACCCCAGTAAGACAGGAGCAAGTGTTGACTGTGCACACAGCACTTCTGAGCACCAACTGACGGTGTTGGAGCCCAGGGTCAAGGAGGGTGTGTAAATACTATATACAGTATTTGCTTGTTACGTGGCACTTAAAAATGTAGATACTCCAAACAAGAGAAACATAAGCTTTACTACCATAAGATGATGAATTGAATTTAAAATATATTGTTAGCTTTTCAGGGGATATAGCTCTGGGATCGCCGTCCAGGTAGATGGAGTGGCACGGAAACAGTTCATTCACAGACAGCAGTTCTGGTAAAAACTGGCCGCAACCAGTTTTATTAAAGTCCACAGCAAACAGAACATAATCAAAACCAAATCATAAACATAAGACCTGGGCTTGTCCAGCCACTTACTACACTTAGATAGATTTCCCTATCTATCCGGGACCAAACTCTAACAGCCTGGGCCAAAACAACACATATGTTCAGCATTTACCAGCATGGAGTTTCACAGAGTCTCCTCCTTGTGTCTGAAGGCACCTTCAACGTCCAGACTTGAGAGAGCTCCCCTCCTATTCAGCAGCTATCCGCATGGATTCTCACAGAGACTACTCCTGTGTCCGGGGTACATCGAGCACCCAGACTGAGACAGCTCATACTCCTGGAGACTCCTTCTTGTGCCTGGACTCCTTGTCCAGACTAAGCGAGCTCTCTGACTGTGTTTGCAGACACCTACTTCTGGTCTCCTAATTAACAGCTGAATGGTTTCAGGCCTGAGCTGCAAGTGTGTACTGAATGTAAGGTGTAGTGACCTTTCTCTACCACTAGGTTTACAAAGCCACACATTTCCCTTATACCATACAGCACAGTACCTAGGTGAAATGTACACCCCATTTGACACATATTCCTTCACTGTCTCACATATCCCCCCCCTCTTCTCCAGACCGGAGGGCTGGTCATCCAGACCGGAGGGCTGGTCAACAATCCAAAAGAGACAGTGAACTCTGGACCAGTCATGGCCTTCATCAGCTTCATCTTCACTACTGTCATCTGTATCTTCACCTGAGCCATAGCCAACATCAGCTTTCTCTTCATCTGAAGCATCCGCACTACCCTGTACCCTCCCAGGCCTATGCTCTCTGCGGGCCTCGGGTATCCTGCACGGTTTCATCTTGACTTAGGGCCGGGCTCAGTTTCGATATAGTGCCTGGCCAGAGAAGTACGACCCGGCACATCAGAACACTTCTGCTGACTCTTCCTCAGAAACTCACGTACCTCCTGTCCTTGGTGCACTGACCATGTGTCACCAACTATCACAGGAGGTAAAGGGGGTTTTTCACCTTTCTCTAATTCCCCCTGAACCTTCTTTAGCACATCTACTTTCTTAAATCTCAGTTGATTCATAAATTCTATTTCACAGAACTTAAGCTCCTCTGCCATGGTCTCTGACCATTTTAAGCTACACTGTTCAAATGCTTGGCACTGTAGAAGGAGCTGATCGTTTTTCTTTGGCAGTACACATAATTCATCCTCTTCTTGTACTTCATTGACCTTCTCAAGAAGCGGCTCATGGCTTTCATCACGCACCTTCATCACAGTTTGGAGATTTTTCTGAGAAGTAATCAATTCATCTTGTACCTGTGCAACCACTTTTTCTTGATCTTGCAAGGTACCATATACACTTTCCCTTTCACCTCGTGCTCTCTGGAGCAACTGCTGGAACCGCTCACGTGCCTGGCGAAGAGATACCACATCCAGTTCACACTGCTGAAGCCGCTCGCGTAATGCAACATTATCAGTCTTTATTTCTTTGGTGGAGACCTCAGGGAGACGCATCTTCTCCTGTAGCTGTTGGACGTCCTTTACGTCTTCGGCCCCTTCTTCAGGCTCTTCTGGTAGAACATGCTCAGAAGCCCTACCGTCAGTCTTACATTCTACCTCTTCAGGCACATTATTATGATATCCAATATCTCCATTTATTTCAACTTTCAAGTTCTCCTTGATAGCTGCATCTGTATACTCAGAACCCGCCTGGCTCTTCTCTTCCACCACGCTCTGCATCCCATCCGGGCTCCCATGTATCTGCAGCGGCAACGGACCGACACATCGCTTCTCCCATTCGTTGGGACGTGGCTCAGATGCAGACTCCATGAAAGTGCGCCTGAGCTCACCAATGCCAGCCCGAACTTTGCGAGTTGCCGCTACTGATCCGGACAGTACACCATCCACGCCACTGTCTCTGGCCGAAACAGATTCCTGGGCAGAGTCAGCCCCCACATCCTCAGTCTTGTTCCTCACAGCTGAACTTGAGACCTCAGCTTCTGATGAGGCATCTGGTTTGGTGTCTACCACTTCTATGGCTTTTTCCACCTCTGCAGCATTACCTTCAGAGTCCTTGGCATGATGCAGATCCACACCATACATTGATAACATCTCATTTCCAACAGCATCCACTTGTGCTGTGTTCAGTTTCAGAGTCCTGCCTTTAAAGCTCAGCTCTCCTCCTTTCACCTTAGTCTTCGCCAGGGAGTCGGCCAACTGTAAAATATCTTCAGATGCCATCTTCTGTCCGGCTGTAAGGTCAGCATCAGCTTTCTTCTCAGGACCCTCAACCTCCTCTGCTACCATGCCTTCCTCATTTGCACTGGTTGCTTGATCGTCATCAGATGATTCACTATCACTACCACTATCCCTGTCTGACCCCTTTTTCTCAGCCACATCCGGCTCACTTTCAGGGTTATACACTTCATTTTCATTCACATCCTGCTCACTGTCAGGGTTATACAATTCATTCTCATTCACATCTTGATCTGGAACCTTATTAACATGTCATCCACAACATTAACTTCACCATCTGGTCCCTGGTTTCCCTCAGGTGGTCCCTCAAGTATGTGACTATGTGACAACCTCAGCACTATACTTCCATATAGCTCAGGTACTAGGAGCTGGCTCACGACCTCTCCCTGGACTTCAGTGTCCCTATACAACAGGTTATTGTTTATGGCAACATGAGGAAACCTCTCCTCAGAGCCAGGCTCTTGGAAACCTCATTTAGAACATTTATATTTTCCTGTGCCGTTTTAAGAGAGGGGTCTCGCCACTGCTCACTCTCAAAATTGTCACAGGACACAGGTAAGTCAGGGACACTCGGTTCCCGAGAACCACCATCCTCGTCTCCCAACATCACCTGCAAAGGAATTTCATCACTATCACAGTCATCATTATTATCAATATTATTATCATGATTATGATCAGTATCATCATCACTATCATGATCATCATCATTATTATTATCAGCATCAGCATCATTATCATGGTCATCATCATTATCATGATCATCATCATCATTATCATTATCATCATCATCATCATTATCACATAAGTTTAATGGCCCACTAGCATTGTGTTCCGCCCCTCGGGACTGCGCACCCTCAATAGGAACTTCATCACACTGTCCATCAGAAACATTTTTCCCCCAGAGATCCTTAGACCGGGGAAAGTCATTACCCAATATGACGGGGGGCACCAGGTTCTTCACTACCCCCACTTCACATGAAACCTCCCGGCGTTTGGGGATCAAGTCCACGACAGTCTCTGGGTAGACTTTGGTGTCTCCATGGACGCACACCACACTCAGGTGTTTATCAGGGATAAAGTCCCTATCAATCAGGCTGTCCCATACGGAAGTCACTGGACTCTCTGAGTCCAAGAGGGCCTGTGCTGGGCAGTCATTTACAACCACCGGGGACCCCTGTGGTCCAGTCTCTTCGGCTGAGGTGGACACACACACAGGCTCTGCGCAGGGAGAGAGGGATCCGCCAACATCACAGCACATAGGCTCCCCCTCTATTGGACAGTTGGCTGCAATTTCACGACATCTCCAACACTGTCCATCACACTCTCCCACCCACACGACCCCAACAGCTGGAACGCTCTTACCGGGAGAGTTCGGCGTCCAGGAACTCCGAAGTGACGACCTCTCAGACGGCTGGTCACGGAGGCAGTCCTTGGTGGCGAAGGCCCTCTCCATCAGGCTGACCAGACGATTGGCGTCCTGGTGGTCTCTTTGTCCGACCTCTGGCTGTACCTCAGGAGGACGTGCTTGGGTGTAGCGGTCAATCATCACCTTTTCAACTCCATAATCAGGTTTGCTGACTGCAGACTCCCAACTGCATCTCCAGTCATGAACTCCCCTGGCACGGGCTGTCACCGTAACACCCAGCCGGGTAAGAATCTCAGCTTTCAGCTTGGCATAGTCTTGGCTGTCCTGCTCGCTCAGGTCAGCATAGGCCCTTTGGGGTTCTCCAATCAGATAGGGTGCGACCATCATGGCCCATTCAGATAGGGGCAGATTCTCCTTCTCTGCCAGTCCCTCAAACCTAGTGAGATATACCTCCACATCATCACGAGGCGTCATCTTTTTCAGGGACTGTCTTACCGCCTTCTTTACAGCGGACAATGCAGGTGACTTTGCAACATTACTTTGGGACGATGCGCTGCAAGTCTTTTGTAGTGCTGCAACCTGCTCAAAAAACAACCGGTTATTCTCCTGCTGCTGCTGCAGGAATTGCTGCTGGGCCTGCTGCATGCGCTGCTGGTGCTGCAGGCGCTGCCGCTCCATGCTCTGCTGCATGCTCCGCTGGGCCTGGACCAGGTACTCAACGAGCTCCACCATACTGCCGGACTTATCTGTCTCAACCACGGCAGTCTTATGTTGCACATTAACTTGCGCCATTTGTTCAAACAGCGCCTCCATGCTGTCATCCATGCTGTCAGACTTCTCTGTCTCAACAACGGCAGTCTTCACTCAAGACATACACACTCCACAGTCCTCTCCACAGAAAATTCAGCTTTGCTGTGCAGACACTTTTTTTTTTTTTTTTCTCTGCAAACTCTATTAGGGCCACTGTCTCTTTAAGACTGCTCCAACAGACTTTTCCTTTGCTGCTGCACACTCCACAGTCTTTTCCACAACAAGTTAATCTTTGCTGTGCAGACACACTTTTTTTTTTCTTTTGCAAACTCTATTAGGGCTACTGTCTCTTTAAGACTGCTCCAACAGACGTTTCTTTTGCTGACACACTTTTTTTTCTCTGCTGCTGCTTCAACAGACTTCACCTTTTATTGCTGTCTCTCGCCACTGTGCTGCACGCACATTCTAGCACCAATTGTAAGCTTTTCAGGAGATATAGCTCTGGGATCGCCGTCCGGGTAGACGGAGTGGCACGGAAGCAGTTCATTCACAGACAGCAGTTCTGGTAAAAACTGGCCGCAACCAGTTTTATTAAAGTCCACAGCAAACAGAACATAATCAAAACCAAATCATAAACATAAGACCTGGGCTTGTCCAGCCACTTACTACACTTAGATAGATTTCCCTATCTATCCGGGACCAAACTCTAACAGCCTGGGCCAAAACAACACATATGTTCAGCATTTACCAGCATGGAGTTTCACAGAGTCTCCTCCTTGTGTCTGAAGGCACCTTCAACGTCCAGACTTGAGAGAGCTCCCCTCCTATTCAGCAGCTATCCGCATGGATTCTCACAGAGACTACTCCTGTGTCCGGGGTACATCGAGCACCCAGACTGAGACAGCTCATACTCCTGGAGACTCCTTCTTGTGCCTGGACTCCTTGTCCAGACTAAGCGAGCTCTCTGACTGTGTTCGCAGACACCTACTTCTGGTCTCCTAATTAACAGCTGAATCGTTTCAGGCCTGAGCTGCAAGTGTGTACTGAATGTAAGGTGTAGTGACCTTTCTCTACCACTAGATTTACAAAGCCACACATTTCCCTTATACCATACAGCACAGTACCTAGGTGAAATGTACACCCCATTCGACACATATTCCTTCACTGTCTCACAATATATATAAATAAAGAATTTACAAATATAAACGCATATATTCACATGTCGAAAAGCAATGCAAACCCAAAAAAAAATATTAAGGAATCTGATATACGGGTTTAAATAAATGCATAAAAGTACATTTCAGAATCCATTAATGCTGGCTAAGAAACAGTATGTACACCTGTAATATACTATAGACAATGAATGTTGGACTTCGAAACATCATCAGCATTACAAGTTCTATGTGACATCCAAAAAAATTACATTTGCTGAATAATGTAACTTAACCGGTTCTGCAAATATATAAAATCTCCATCATGTAATCCTGATAATAAGGGCCAATAATAAATTTTATGATCAAACATAACCTTGAAAAAGTGCATAGTGCATTGTGAAAATTGCTATTTATGCCTGACAGTGGACTTGCAAGCATGACAACGGATAGATAAGGTATATATCGATCAGACTGCATAGCCACAGATGCTGAATGGCGATATAATACTGTACCTCAATAAAGTGTGCGTCACTACTCCAGATCGTTTTTCATATAGCTTTATAAAGAGGGTACGTGCATGTATGCTTGCGCCTTTGTTTTGACGCACAGATTGTCTTCCTGCTGTGACGCGTTGGGTAGTGGAGCGTCTGTGCGTCATATGACGCTGACTAACATTCACGTTGCGCATCGTTCATCATCGCTAGCGTACCGACAACACAAAGCTGTTGTCATGACTGCTTTACTCAGTAAACATGCACCTATGATGAAACATACACGCACGTCCCCTCTTAGAAAAGAAGCTACAAGAAAAACGCGCGGGAGGTGTGCCGCAGCCTTTTTTGAGGTACAGTATTATATCGCCATTGTACAGGTGTCGCTATTCACTCTGATACCTAGATATCATTAACCTTTTCTATCACTTGTCGTTGTTTCAGCTGCACTTGCAGGTATATATTTTGCTATTGTCAGTATGCACAATTAACTTTTTCGAGGTAATGCATGATTTGTGGGCCTTATTATCAGGATTACATGATGGACCTTTCTGATATGGGGTGTGAAATTTGTGACTAAATGTGTATATTTTTGAATGACACAAATATAAGTAATGATGATGAGGAGTAGTCCTATATCCATTGTTTGCACTATATTAGAGGTGTAGATCACGTTCCTTAAGCAACAATGGATTATTAAATGTACTTGTATGCCTTAATTTCCAACCCGAGACCACTGAAGGCTAACCTTCGCACTGCAGCTGTTGTCAAAGTACAACTCCCATTATGCACTTCCAACCTTGCAGCATTTGAGGCATGATGTGAGTTGTAGTTCTCCAAGTAGTGGAGTGCCAAGGTTCGCCATCACTACCCTATACCATATGTAGGCTTTTGGGTTTGCATTTGTGTTCGACATGTGCATATATGCACTAATATGTACAAATTATTTAGTAACATATTTGTGCCAAAGATTAATCATTTTCTGATTTTAAAGCTGCCGTTTCACTCGTTTACAGCATTGAAATCAGGGTGTAGACTCATACCTATGTGGAGCCAGTTAGACATGTCATGTTGTTTTCAGCATGTGTAGGTAGCATGAATTATTGCCGGACACACAGCAGGGGAACAGCTGGCGTTACTAAACCCCATAAACATATCAGCGATTGTTTTGATCTGTGCATCCAGCACTTCTGAGCAGCAACTGGCGGTGTTGAAGCCCAGGGTCAAGGAGGGTGTAGGCTGAGGCCTAGTATGAGCTGGTGTAACGTTTATTTTGAGGTAGCATGAAGTATTGCCGGACACACAGCAGGGGAGCAGCTGGCGTTACTGAACCCCACAAACACATCAGCCACTGTTTTGATCTGTGCATCCAGCACTTCTGAGCAGCAACTGGCGGTGTTGAAGCCCAGGGTCAAGGAGGGTCTTGAAATACAATATAGAGTTGTTGCCTTGTTACGTGGCACTTGGAAATGTATATACTCCAAACAAGAAAAACATAAGCTTTACTAGGACAATAAAATGATGCATTTCAATCAAAAAAATAGAAATAAACACCGTTAAAATATAAACGCATATAAGCACATGGCAACAAGAAATGTAACACCACACCACCAAAAAATTGTAAAAAAACCTATAGGGTTGAAATGAATGCATACAAGTCCATTTTTGAATTAATGAATGCTGCCTAAGGACCGCTATGTACAACCTTAATATAGTGCAGACAATGGATTTAGTAATAGTCATCATCATCATTCCAATTTATATGTGACAGTCACACAGTTAAAAATACTTTCATTTATGAAAATTGTTACTTCAGACACCATATATTACATGTCCAGCATGGACTCATCAATTTAATGGCGCAATAATCTAAGATGAAGCATAACTGATAAAAAAGCATCATGCATAGTCCAAATTGCTGTGGGTGCCTGCAAGTGCAGGTGAAACAAAGGCAACGGATAGCTAAGGTACATACTATGTCTGTATCAGACAGTGCATAGCCTGTGATGGCGAATGGCGATGTCATACTGTACGTCAATAAAGGCTGAGGCAGCACTCATGCACTTTTTGCTTGTACACTGTTTAAGAGGGGAACTGAATGTATGGTTGCGCAAGGCTTTATCCGCCCACACTACCTTCCTACTGTCACGCGTCGGGTAGGGTAGCGTCTGGCTATTATATGACGCTCACTTGCAGTGACGTTACGC
>JARQOD010009835.1:0-29754 GCA_033576555.1 Oophaga sylvatica
CCACTGTGCCCTTCGCCTTGTCCGCGCTTTTAGCATAAGCACTCCACACTTCCTAAGGTCATATAGATCATTCCCTTCTTGCTTCTTTCCGGAGCTTGTTGCCAGAATCTCAGTATTCCTCTAGGCAGGAGCACGTCTCTGAACCTTCACTGTCCTTGGGACAGGAGACTGAAGTATCTGCAACTATCTCTTCCTTCTCAATAGATGTCTCAGTCCGTCTGCCAGTGGGGCACAGCTCTGACCAGGCTGAGGTGATCTGGCTCACCTTTTACTGGCCTCCACTTACTGAACTGCACACAGTGGAATGACTCAGTCCCTGAGCCACCCGAGCTAGACTCTGCTCCTTCCTCCCTCCAGGTCCAGGCTCGACTGACTGAAAGAATCCCCAGAACACTCCCTGACGAGTGACTAAATACCCTAAGGGTGTGTCTAAGTGTATGGTGGAGTGAATGTTTATTGAGCATTGAACTGCTACTTCTCCACACATCCTCCAGGGTACTGCGTGTGCCTTCACACCAGGGCTACACATTCCCCCATGGTAAAAAGACAGCACTCCCGGGCTGTGAAATACAAAAAGACATTTTGTTTATGCATTAACAATAAACATTAACTCGTCCCATCCGGGAGGTAAGGATTTCTTGAACGTTGCATTAAAACATTGGATATAGAAAAATACAAAATACTAAGTAGACATTTTCATATACATAGATGACAATATTCTTGTGAAGGACCCGCACCAAACCTTCAACGTGGGTCCTGGGTGGGCTGCAGGACATATGAATGCAGACCTCACTCAGTGCCACACCACACGGGTTTTGTATTCAGAGGTAGTTGGGGTGGTTTCATGTAAAACCAAGATGATGCACAAAGTGCAACTATATACAAGATCAGTTCTTGGGCTGGCTCAGTCCTCAGCCTCTGAGTCCATTATAAGACACAATAAGGAAAAGACACATATATATATACACATTTCAAATAGGCATCATTCTTCTTTAACTCTTACTTTACCCAACAGGGCATTTTATGTAAAACTATGCATTAAATTTTTAACTTTTTACTCTGGTACCCAGCCGGGCGTTCTACTCATTAAATAAATGGATCTATGTAAACATTATGCATAACCATAAAGTGCAAATCTGGCAAAAATTCTCAAACTTTCTACATTTTCTTTGTTGCGGTAAACCCTGTCTGGGTCCTACCGTTCTTCACATTTTCTTGCAGGCTTCCAATATACTTTCCATCCCGGGGGCTGGAACAATACGATGATCCTTAGATCCCATGACCAACAAGTCGTGACCTGCTATCAGAGTTTGGGTCGCTACAGTTCTTGTGCGAACCACTAGGGGCGCAACGGGTGCTTTCGCTTTATGAGACGCTGTTTGCGTTACTGTAATGGCCACTTGCTCTCGTGATGCAGAAATAGTCGCCGTGCGCGTCGTCGTGTAAACTGCTGATTGCGATGTGGAATGGGTCGCAGATTGCGATGTAGTAGGAGAAGGTAGTGAAGAGTATACAGGCGGTGCTTCCATTTGCGAGAGCCTGCAGGGGGCGTCGCCGGGGCACGGTCTGATGCAGCTGAAGATTGGGACTGGGAGGCGCTGGCAATGGTGACGTTACCTGCGTCAGGGACGGGGTCACGGACGATTGTGACATTAAGGGCATACCATCCCTTCATTCCCCAGTGCCGTGTATAGTTGACAATATCTCCATTAACTAGGTCCCTCCCGGGATGACCGATGGGCAGGTGGGATTCTACGTCCCTGCGACTGACAAAGACCCCTGGGTAGAGGCCCGGTTCTCTAATGAAGCCCCAGCCCTTCCGGAGCTGGAACTCTGTCACACACCCCTGCCGCCGCGGTTCCCTTAGAGTACCTTTCTCTCGGCGGACACTTTCTTTGTCTGCGATCAGCTGCTCGTACTGCCGCTGCCGGTTCCGCTGCGCTTCCCGCTCTTCTTCCTGCTGGCGTTGCTGTTTCTCTTCGCGACGCTGCCACCACGTTCCCACTGGGCGGTGTAGGCGACGTCATCCAGGCGCGCCATCTCGTCCCAGTCCACGTCTGGTAATGACGGACAGGACCCCTCCGGTGTCCCTGCCGGGGATCGATCATCTGCTGCGGCCTCCTGGCCGGGCGGGCGTTCCGGAACTGGCGGTACCTCCTCAACCTCCCTCGCTTCCACCGCTTCCTCGGTAGGTTCAGGGTCGGTCCTTTTGGGGGTAGCCTCCGGTTGCTCCTTAGCCTTGGGCAGCAGAAGTTTCGGTAACTCGAATCGTGGGGGGTCGTTGAGGGGAGAGAACACCGCGTCCCACAGCCGCCGCTGCATCAGGGTACGCCGGCGTCTCTCTATCTCTTCTTCGCCAGGTTGTTGCAAAACCATCTTTTTCAATCTGGCATTCTCCTCCTTAATCTCCCGCAATGCTTGCTGCAGGTGCAGGACCACGGATGGTTCCGGTTCTAGTGGCAGCTTGGCTGGGGAACGGGGCCTGCCTTCCTCCGCTTCCCTGCTCGGCTGCACACGTCCTGCTTCCATGATGTTCCAGAACCGTCTCTCTTCTTCTACCAGAGCCGTCCGGTCTCTTCCGTGGAGGCGGGGTTTGCGTCTCCTCCTCTTCGCAGGGAAGGTGAAGAGGAGGCGGACCTCCTTTGCTGTAGGCAGGATCGCATGTTGTAATAGCACTTTGAGAGGGCAGGCATTCTCTTTGCGCCACAGGGGGGCACACGCCCACGAATCCACGCCCACCTTCTTCTCCAGCGCCTGAGGGCGCGAATTTGGCGGCAAAATGGCGGTATTTGGCGCCAAACAACAGCAACAGTCTTTTTCACTAAAACACCTCCACAGGCACACAGGCTCGCAATTTTGCGAGTTTCGCATCCTGTTCGTGACGCCAAAGTTTGTCTCGACCACGCACCACAATTGTGGGTTACCAGGGCAATGGGGTACTCAGAGCCGAGCCCGTAGAAGTCTATGGGGTTGTCACAGGTAGCGGTGGCTCGGTCTGTGGCCCTGGCGGTCAGGCGTATGTTGGGGGGGTATATTTACAGGGAATAGATTTATGTACAGTTCGTGACGCCACCTGTAGTTCTCTGGTAATTTGTACCAGCGCTGCTGTAGATCTCTGAGGGGATGGTGAGGCAGCTAGATGTCGGATCCCCTACAGGTGGGACTCTTCCCTCAGGTCGATAGTTATGGTGGGGTTGTGCAGGGATGTAATTGAATAACACAGTCTCACACATCAGCGTCTTTCCATACCTTTTACTTCAAGTTGTTCAGGCAGGTCCCAGGGAGGCTGATCCAATGGAGGATGTGTTTCGAGGTAGCAGCTGAACAAGTTAGGGGCCTCCTTTACTTTCAAAATGGTGAGTCCAACCAGCATAAAGCGTAGTTCACTCCTGAAACTCCAGCTATTTCAAAGCTGTACTGCCCGGTCAGTTTTGTGGTCGGAGCCTTCCTATGAGAGAGCTGAGTTCCTACTCTTGTCCTGCAGAGACTCAAGGTTCTCACTCCCCCTGACCCCAGTTACGTACCGACACTCCAGGGGCTGCTTTTGTTACCTAAGGTCCAGTAAGCCTCTGGTTCTTTTATCACTATGCCTGGAGCTATAGTGACGCTTCGGTCCCCAGTGACCGGTGACAATGTGCAGGACTTCTCCAATCCTAAAGCACTTCTAAGAATCCTTCCACTGTGCCCTTCGCCTTGTCCGCGCTTTTAGCATAAGCACTCCACACTTCCTAAGGTCATATAGATCATTCCCTTCTTGCTTCTTTCCGGAGCTTGTTGCCAGAATCTCAGTATTCCTCTAGGCAGGAGCACGTCTCTGAACCTTCACTGTCCTTGGGACAGGAGACTGAAGTATCTGCAACTATCTCTTCCTTCTCAATAGATGTCTCAGTCCGTCTGCCAGTGGGGCACAGCTCTGACCAGGCTGAGGTGATCTGGCTCACCTTTTACTGGCCTCCACTTACTGAACTGCACACAGGTGGAATGACTCAGTCCCTGAGCCACCCGAGCTAGACTCTGCTCCTTCCTCCCTCCAGGTCCAGGCTCGACTGACTGAAAGAATCCCCAGAACACTCCCTGACGAGTGACTAAATACCCTAAGGGTGTGTCTAAGTGTATGGTGGAGTGAATGTTTATTGAGCATTGAACTGCTACTTCTCCACACATCCTCCAGGGTACTGCGTGTGCCTTCACACCAGGGCTACACACTAGCAGCCGCGGAACTTTGATAAGTGACACCGGTCACTTATCAGAGCTCGTTCCTGCCGGTTTTTTTTTTTTTTTTTTTTCACTCCCCTTTCCGCCACTCCTGTGCGCACATCTAGCAGCCGCGGAACTTTGATAAGTGACACCGGTCACTTATCAGAGCTCGCTCCTGCCGTCTTTTTTTTTTTCACTCCCCTTTCCGCCACTCCTGTGCGCACATCCAGCAGCCGCGGAACTTTGATAAGTGACACCAGTCACTTATCAGAGTTCGTTCCTGCAGTTTTTTTTTTTTCACTCCACTTTCCGCCACTCCCGTGCGCACATCTAGCAGCCGCGGAACTTTGATAAGTGACACCGGTCACTTATCAGAGCTCGTTCCTGCCGTTTTTTTTTCACTTCCCTTTCCGCCACTCCTGTGCGCACATCCGGCAGCCGCGGAACTTTGATAAGTGACACCGGTCACTTATCAGAGCTCGTTCCTGACGTTTTTTTTTTTTTCACTTCCCTTTCCGCCACTCCTGTGCGCACATCCGGCAGCCGCGGAACTTTGATAAGTGACACCGGTCACTTATCAGAGCTCGTGCCTGCTGGTTTAGACTTTTTTTCACAGGCATTTTTTTCCCTATTCTCTCTCTTTTCTTTTAGCTTTTTCCTTTCAGCATAGTTTGCACCAACCACTATCCCCCCCCACACACACACACAGTTATAAATAAAGTTCACACAAAGCACCACATTCACAAAAAAAATGTCCCGCTCGTCACGTTCTTCCCAACAGCGCTATTCAGTGGAAGAGGCATACGCTTTCCTTGCCTCCGACACTGATAGCGAGGGAGAGGATCCCACATTTCTTTACTTTTCAGATTCTTCATCCTCTTCTTCTTCTTCCTCCTCTTCCTCATCTTCCTCCTTGGGTCCTGCGGAACCGCCACGCAGACGCCCCAGGACAGAAGATGAGGCAGCGCCCACCCCTGAAAATGAACCAGCGCACCCCTCTTCGGACCCCATATGGACCCCGCCCCCCGAAAATTACGAGCCACTGATTCCTGATTTTGTGGCAGAATCAGGAATCAAGTTTGACACCACAGGCCTCAGAGAAATAGACTTTTTCAAAGTCTTTTTCTCTGAGGATTTTATTAACCTCGTGGTGGAGCAAACTAATTTGTACGCTCGGCAATTTTTGGCGCAAAACCCAGTGTCATCATTTTCCAACTGGTCTCCTGTAGACGCAGGTGAAATGATGCAGTTTTGTGGCCTGGTCCTCCATATGGGGATCCTGAAGAAGCCAGAACTTCGGCAATATTGGAGTGTTGATATTTTATACAACACTCCACTGTTCCGAATGGTCATGGCTCGGACGCGTTTTGAGGCCATCCACAAATTCCTGCATTATAATGATAATGCACAGTGTCCCCCACAAAATGACCCCAACTTTGACCGTCTGTTCAAAGTTCGGCCGGTCATCGAACACTTCAGCAAAAAGTTTGCTGAAGTGTACGTGCCCCAAAGGGACATCTGCGTGGATGAGTCCTTGGTTCATTTTAAGGGACGGCTCAGATTCCGCCAGTACCTGCCCAGCAAGAGGGCAAGGTACGGAATTAAACTCTACAAGCTGTGCGAGAGTACCTCAGGGTACATGCACAGCTTTAGAGTTTACGAAGGAAAGGACACCAGGATTGAACCCCCTGAGTGTCCCCCCGTCCTGGGAGTGAGTGGGAAAATTGTGTGGGATTTGGTGCACCCACTGCTGGATAAAGGTTATCACCTTTACACCGATAACTTTTATTCCAGCGTCCCACTCTACAAATCCCTCTCTGCGCGAGGTACCGCAGCTTGCGGTACCGTCCGCAAAAATCAGAGAGGCCTCCCGAAGACGCTACTTGGGCAGATGCTCAGAAAGGGTGAGAGCAGAGCCCAATGTAGCGACCACCTATTGGTGGTCAAGTACAAGGACAAGAGGGATGTCCTTCTCTTGACCACCATACATGGTGATGGCAGCGCCCTCAGCACTGTACGGGGTACCTCTACACAGGTCCGCAAACCGGACTGTGTACTGGGGTACAATAAATACATGGGGGGTGTTGATCTCTCTGATCAACTCCTCCAACCGTACAGTGCTTTGAGAAAGGCCAAGGTGTGGTACAAGAAGCTGTCCGTGCACATCGTCCAAATGGCAATGCTCAACGCTTTCCTGCTGTCACGATGTGCACGCAACAGCGATACGACGTACCTTCAGTTCCAGGAGGTAGTGGTTAAGGCCCTGATGTTTGGCGCTCAGGAAACAGCGGCCCCAGTACTTCTGGAACTGAAGGTGCTCGTATCATACCAGGTCAGCATTTCCCGGGGGTGGTCCCGCCAACTGGAAGCAAAGGTAAGCCGCAAAAAAGGTGCCGAGTGTGTTACAAAAGGGGAATACGCAAGGACACCACTTACCAATGCGACACCTGCCCCGAAAAACCTGGCCTGTGTATGAAGGATTGTTTCAAATTGTACCACACCTCAATGCACTACTAATTTACTTTACAGGAAAGATTAGTTCCAGAAGGGGGGCACATTTAAAAAGTTCCTTGGGAGTCTACTTTCCAAAATTATGTCACTTGTGTTTTTTTTTTACTGTTTAGGCACATCAGGAGCTCTGCAAACGGAACATGACGCCCGCAGACCATTCCATCAGTCTGCATTCCAAAACGTCACGACTTCCCTTCTGAGCCCCGACTTGTGCCCAAACAGTTTTTTCCCACATATGGGGCACCAGTGTACTCAGGACAAATTGGACAACAATTTTTGGTGTCCAATTTCTCCTCTTACCCTTGGGAAAATAAAAAATTGGGGACTAAAACATAATTTTTGTGAGGAATAAAAGTAGGATTTTTTATTTTTACACCTGGGCATTATAAACTTTAGTGAAACACTTGGGGGTTCAAAATGCTCACCACACACCTAGGTAAGTTCCTTAGGGGGTCTAGTTTCCAAAATGGGGTCACTTGTGGGGGTTTCCACTGTTTAGGCACATGAGGGGCTCTGCTAACGGAACATGACGCCCGCAGACCATTCCATCAAAGTCTGCATTCCAAAACGTCACTGCTTCCCTTCTGCGCCCTGCCATGCGCCCAAACAGTGGTTCCCCCCAACATATGGGGTATCAGCGTACTCAGGACAAATTGGACAACAACTTTTTTGGTCCAATTTCTCCTGTTACCCTTGGGAAAATAAAAAATTGGGGACTAAAACATATTTGTGGAAATTTTTTTTTTTTTTTTTTATTCACGCCAGGGCATTATAAACTTTAGTGAAACACTTGGGGGTTCAAAATGCTCACCACACCCTAGATAAGTTCATTAGGGGGTCTAGTTTCCAAAATGGGGTCACTTGTGGGGGTTTCCACTGTTTAGGCACATGAGGGGCTCTGCTAACGGAACATGACGCCCGCAGACCATTCCATCAAAGTCTGCATTCCAAAACGTCACTGCTTCCCTTTTGCGCCCTGCCATGCGCCCAAACAGTGGTTCCCCCCAACATATGGGGTATCAGCGTACTCAGGACAAATTGGACAACAACTTTTGTGGTCCAAGTTCTCCTGTTACCCTTGGGAAAATAAAAAATTGGGGACTAAAACATCATATTTTTGGAATTTTTTTTTTTTTTTTTATTCACGCCAGGGCATTATAAACTTTAGTGAAACACTTGGGGGTTCAAAGTGCTCACCACACACCTAGATAAGTTCCTTAGGGGGTCTAGTTTCCAAAATGGGGTCACATGTGGGGGGTTTCCACTGTTTAGGCACATCAGGGGCTCTGCTAACGGAACATGACGCCCGCAGACCATTCCATCAAAGTCTGCATTCCAAAACGTCACTGCTTCCCTTCCGAGCCCTGCATTGTGCCCAAACAGTGTATCCCCCAACATATGGGGTATCAGCGTACTCAGGACAAATTGGACAACCACTTTTGGGGTCCAATTTCTCCTCTTACCCTTGGGAAAATAAAAAATTGGGGACTAAAACATCACTTTTGTGGAAAAAAAAAATATTTTTTTTTTTCACGCCAGGGCATTATAAACGTTAGTGAAACACTTGGGGGTTCAAAGTGCTCACCACACACCTAGATAAGTTCTTAGGGGGTCTAGTTTCCAAAATGGGGTCACATGTGGGGGGTTTCCACTGTTTAGGCACATCAGGGGCCCTCCAAACGCGACATGGCGTCCGTTCGCAATTCCAGCCAATTTTGGTTTGGAAAAGTCAAACGGCGCTCCTTCCCTTTCAAGCCCTGCCATGCGTCCAAACAGTGGTTCCCCCCCACATATGGGGTATCAGCGTACTCAGGACATGTTGGACAACAACTTTTGTGGTCCAATTTCTCCTCTTACCCTGGGGAAAATAAAAAATTGGGGACTAAAACATCATGCTTGTGGAAAAAATATGATTTTTTTTCTTCACGGCTCTACATTACAAACTTGCGTGAAGCACTTGAGGGTTCAAAGTGCTCACCACACATCTAGATAAGTTCCTTAGGGGGTCTAGTTTCCAAAATGGGGTCACATGTGGGGGGTTTCCACTGTTTAGGCACATCAGGGGCCCTCCAAACGCGACATGGCGTCCGTTCGCAATTCCAGCCAATTTTGGTTTGGAAAAGTCAAACGGCGCTCCTTCCCTTTCAAGCCCTGCCGTGCGCCCAAACAGTGGTTCCCCCCACATATGGGGTATCAGCGTACTCAGGACATGTTGGACAACAACTTTTGTGGTCCAATTTCTCCTCTTACCCTTGGGAAAATAAAAATTTGGGGACTAAAACATCATGTTTGTGGAAAAAATATGATTTTTTTCTTCACGGCTCTACATTACAAACTTGCGTGAAGCACTTGAGGGTTCAAAGTGCTCACCACACATCTAGATAAGTTCCTTAGGGGGTCTAGTTTCCAAAATGGGGTCACATGTGGGGGGTTTCCACTGTTTAGGCACATCAGGGGCCCTCCAAACGCGACATGGCGTCCGTTCGCAATTCCAGCCAATTTTGGTTTGGAAAAGTCAAACGGCGCTCCTTCCCTTTCAGAGCCCTGCCGTGCCCCAAACAGTGGTTCCCCCCACATATGGGGTATCAGCGTACTCAGGACATGTTGGACAACAACTTTTGTGGTCCAATTTCTCTCTTACCCTTGGGAAAATAAAAATTTGGGGACTAAAACATCATGTTTGTGGAAAAAATATGATTTTTTTTCTTCACGGCTCTACATTACAAACTTGCGTGAAGCACTTGAGGGTTCAAAGTGCTCACCACACATCTAGATAAGTTCCTTAGGGGGTCTAGTTTCCAAAATGGGGTCACATGTGGGGGGTTTCCACTGTTTAGGCACATCAGGGGCCCTCCAAACGCGACATGGCGTCCGTTCGCAATTCCAGCCAATTTTGGTTTGGAAAAGTCAAACGGCGCTCCTTCCCTTTCAAGCCCTGCCGTGCGCGCCAAACAGTGGTTCCCCCCCACATATGGGGTATCAGCGTACTCAGGATAAGTTGGACAACAACTTTTGTGGTCAATTTCTTCTCTTACCCTTGGGAAAATAAAAATTTGGGGACTAAAACATCATGTCTTGTGGAAAAAATATGATTTTTTTTCTTCACGGCTCTACATTACAAACTTGCGTGAAGCACTTGAGGGTTCAAAGTGCTCACCACACATCTAGATAAGTTCCTTAGGGGGTCTAGTTTCCAAAATGGGGTCACATGTGGGGGGTTTCCACTGTTTAGGCACATCAGGGGCCCTCCAAACGCGACATGGCGTCCGTTCGCAATTCCAGCCAATTTTGGTTTGGAAAAGTCAAACGGCGCTCCTTCCCTTTCAAGCCCTGCCGTGCGCCCAAACAGTGGTTCCCCCCCACATATGGGGTATCAGCGTACTCAGGATAAGTTGGACAACAACTTTTGTGGTTCAATTTCTCCTCTTACCCTTGGGAAAATAAAAATTTGGGGACTAAAAATCATGCTTGTGGAAAAAATATGATTTTTTTTTCTTCACGGCTCTACATTACAAACTTGCGTGAAGCACTTGAGGGTTCAAACTACTCACCACACATCTAGATAAGTTCCTTAGGGGGTCTAGTTTCCAAAATGGGGTCACATGTGGGGGGTTTCCACTGTTTAGGCACATCGGGGCCTCTCCAAACGCGACATGGCGTCCGTTCTCAATTCCAGCCAATTTTGGTTTGGAAAAGTCAAACTGCGCTCCTTCCATTCCGAGCTCTGCCGTGTGCCCAAACAGTGGTTTTCCCTCACATATGGGGTATTTGCGTACTCAGGAGAAATTGCACAACAACTTTATCAGTCCTTTTTCTCCTTTTTCCCTTGTGAAAATAAAAAAAATGTTTGTAAAAGATCATTTTTGTGACTAAAAAGTAAAATGTTAATTTTTTCCTTCCATGTTGCTTCAGCTCCTGTGAAGCACCTGAAGGGTTAATAAACTTCTTGAATGTGGTTTTGAGTACCTTGAGGGGTGTAGTGTTTAGAATGGTGTCACTTTTGGGTATTTTCTGCTATATAGACCCCTCAAAGTGACTTCAAATATGAGGTGGTCCCGAAAAAAAATGGCTTTGTAAATTTTGTTGTAAAAATGAGAAATCGCTGGTCAACTTTTAACCCTTATAATTTCCTAACAAAAAAAAATTTTGTTTCCAAAATTGTGCTGATGTAAAGTAGACATGTGGGAAATGTTATTTCTTAACTATTTTGTGTGACATATTTCTCTGTTTTAAGGGAATAAAAATTCAAAGTTTGAAAATTGCAAAATTTTCAAAATTTTTGCCATATTTGCGTTTTTTTCATAAATAAATGCAAGTTATATGGAAGAAATTTTACCACTATCATGAAGTACAATATGTCACGAGAAAACATCTCAGAATCGTGAAGATCCGTTGAAGCGTTCCAGAGTTATAACCTCATAAAGAGACAGTGGTCAGAATTGTAAAAATTGGCCCGGTCATTAACGTGCAAACCACCCTTGGGGTGAAGGGTTAAACCATTGACTGATTTGACCAAAAAGGGTTCTGATGTGGTGAATTGGCCTCCTGAGGCAGTCTCTGCGTTTCAGGAACTTAAGCAGAGATTCACTTCTGCTCCTGTTCTACGGCAGCCTGATGTTTCTCTGCCATTTCAGGTGGAGGTTGATGCCTCTGAAATTGGGGCAGGTGCCGTTTTGTCCCAAAGAGATCCAGAGACCTCTAAAAGTAACCCTTGTGCCTTTGTCTCTTGAAAATTTTCTCCAACTGAACGTAATTATGACGTGGGTAATCGGGAGTTATTGGCCATGAAGTGGGCTTTTGAAGAGTGGAGACATTGGCTGGAGGGAGCCAAACATCAGGTGGTGGTCCTCACGGACCATAAGAATCTGGTTTATCTGGAGTCAGCCAAGCGACTTAATCCTAGACAGGCCAGGTGGGCCTTGTTTTTCACACGTTTTAATTTTGTGGTTTCCTTTCTTCCTGGCACTAAGAATGTTAAGGCGGATGCCCTCTCGAATAGTTTCCTTGCGGACTCTCCTGAGTTATCTGATCCTGCTGTTATTTTGAAAGAGGGTGTAGTTCTTTCCGCCATCTCGCCCAATTTGAGACTGGCTCTGGAAGGGTGTCAGGAGGATAAACCCGAGCGCTGCCCTATTGGGAAATTGTTTGTCCCAGACCGGTGGAAAAAGAGTGTGATGTCTGAGATTCATTGTTCCGCGTTGGCCGGTCATCCCGGAATTTTTGGTACCAGAGACTTGGTTTGTCGGTCCTTTTGGTGGCCTACTTTGTCTCGTGATGTCAGGGAATTTGTGCAGTCCTGCGAGACTTGCTCTCGCTCCAAGCCTTGCTCTCGCTCTAGTGGTTTGTTGATTCCATTACCTGTGCCCAAGAGACCATGGACCCATATCTCTATGGATTTCATTTCCGACCTCCTGTTTCTCAGAGAATGACTGTTATCTGGGTGATTTGTGATAGGTTTTCCAAAATGATACATCTTGTGCCATTACCTAAGTTGCCTTCCTCCTCCGAATTGGTGCCTTTGTTCCTTCAGCACGTGGTTCGGTTACACGACATTCCTAGAATATTGTGTCTGACAGAGGAGTCCAGTTTGTTTCCAGATTTTGGAGGACTTTTTGTTCTAAACTTGGTGTTCAATTGTCTTTCTCCTCGGCTTTTCATCCTCAGACCAATGGACAAACTGAGAGAACAAACCAGACATTGGAGACTTATCTGAGATGCTTTGTGTCTGCTGATCAAGATGACTGGGTCTCTTTTTTGCCTTTGGCTGAGTTTGCTCTTAATAATAGGGCTAGCTCTGCCACTTTGATGTCTCCATTTTTCTGCAATTTTGGGTTTCACCCTCGATTTTCTTCGGGAAAGACGGAGGCTTCTGTCTGTCCGGGTGTTGACTCTGTTGTGGAGCGTATGCAGCAGATTTGGGACCAGGTAGTGGAGAGGTTGTCCCTCTCTCAGGAGAAGGCCCAGCGGTTTGCCAACTGGCATAGGACTGATGGTCCTCGGTTTGAAGTGGGGGACTTGGTCTGGTTGTCCTCAAGAAATATCCCTATGAGAGTTGCATCTCCTAAGTTTAAGCCTAGGTTCCTTGGACCTTATAAGATCATGGAGATTCTTAATCCTGTTTCCTTTCGTTTACTTCTTCCAGGGACATTTAAGATCCATAACGTGTTCCACAAGTCCTTATTGAAGAGGTTTGTCGAGCCAGTGGTTCCTATGGCTGCGCCTCCTGACCCTGTTTTGGTTGAGGGCAATCTGGAGTATGTGGTTGAGAAAATATTGGATTCTCGTTTTTCTAGACGGAAACTCCAGTATTTGGTTAAGTGGAGAGATTATGGTCAGGAGGACAATTGGGTGTTTGCTTCGGACATCCATGCTAGGAGACTGATCCGTGCGTATCACAGAGCTCATCCTGACCGACCTGGTTGCCCAAGTGAGGTTCGGTGACCCCTCCTCAAGGGGGGGGTACTGTTGTGAATGTGCTAGAAATTAGTTCTGAGCAGAAGCTCCCTCTGGTGGTTGCAGACAGTGCTGAACCATTTAGTGAAGATTGGCAATCAGGAGTTACAGACTGGTCCTATATAAGGGAGGTTCCCTCCCATCAGGGTTGCCGGTGATCAATTGTTCTTGTCTCAACTGTGGTTCCTGGTTCACTTGGAAGCTTGCTGAGTCTCTCCTCTTCTCCTGCTCTCAGATAAGAAATTTTCTGTTTTTATTTTTTGTGCTTGCTTTTTGCATTGTTTCCTGCACTTTTGTGGAGGTCAGCCAGGTCCCCTCCGGGGGCTTGTGCTCCTCTCAGTTTCTCTGAGCCACTGTTATTTGTTCATTTGCCTTTTCCAGTTTTTTCAGTGGCTGCGGCTTAGTTTTGTTACACCAGAGAACTAATTTAGGTGGTAGAGGTCGTGTGATCTCAGGTGTTTTTGCAATTAGTAGAGTTGGTACTTTTTAGGGTTTTTTGGGTTTGCAGTAAGTGTCCTTCCTATCCTTTTCTGTCTAGAAAGATTGGGCCCCAACGTTTGCTCATACTATTTTCTGTCTGTGTCTGTATTTCCTCTTGTCTAACCGCCATTACATGTTTGGGGGCTTCCTATGTTCTTTGGGAATCTGCTCCGGGGCACATAGATTTCCTCTTTCTATCTTTAGGTGTAGTTAACCTCTCAAGCTGTGACGAGGAGTCTAGGACCAACGTAGGTACGCTCCACGGCTGCCTTTAGTTGTGGTGGTTAGTCAGGGTACTGCAATCCAGTAGATTCCAACCTCTCTGGTGTATTGCCGTTTTTGCTTGCTCTCCTCAGTTACCAAATCATAACATTGATGTATTTTTTCAGGCTCTGGGGTTGTTGTACGATGAACCTAATGTCACTGATCAAGCTGAAAAAACCTTGTTGGCATTAGATCAGGGGCTTGAGGACGCTGAGTTGTACTGTCAGAAATTCCGAAAGTGGGCAGTCCTGACAAAATGGAATGATGATGCTTTGGCAGCCCTTTTTTGGAAGGGTCTGTCAGAGAATGTAAAGGACGTTATGGTGGGATTCCCTGTACCCTCTGGTCTCAATGATTCTATGTCTTTGGCTATTCAAATTGACAGACGTTTGCGTGAGCGCAGAGGTATGCGTGAGATGGTGTTGCCTTGTGGGCCAGCTCCTGAGCCCATGCAGTGTGATGGAGTGACTTCTGGGGCACAGCGTCATGAATTTCGAAAGCGCAATGGGTTATGTTTCTACTGTGGTGACGCCTCTCATGCTATTTCCATCTGCCCTAAGCGGGGAAGACGTTTTGCGCGCTCAGTTGTCTTGGGTAGTGTTCAGACTAAATTTCTGTTGACTGTTACCCTGATTTGCTCCCTGTCCACATTTTCGGCTCAGGCTTTTGTTGATTCAGGAGCAGCTATTAACCTGATGGATTTCGACTTTGCCAAACGTTGTGGCTTTCCCATGACACCCCTGCGGAAGTCTATTCCCCTATTGGGCATTGATTCTACCCCTTTGGCGGAGAATAAACCTCAATTTTCTACTCAGGTGATAATGAGGGTTGAACCAAATCATCAGGAGAGTTGCAAATTTCTGGTGTTGCATAATCTGCATGACATTATTGTTCTGGGTGTCCCTTGGTTGCAGATTCATAATCCTGTTTTGGATTGGAAATCTGTGTCTGTGACCAGTTGGGGCTGCCAATGTGTGAATGCTGGCACTCCTGTTTTTTCTGCCTCTCCCCAGTCTCAGGATGTTCCTGACTTTTTGACTGATTTTTCTGATGTGTTTAGTGAAAGTAAATCTGCATCCTTACCTCGTCACAGGAGCTACGATTGCTCTATTGAATTAGTGCCTGGTGGTAAATTTCCTAAAGGTCGCCTTTTTAATTTATCTGTACCTGAACACGATGCTATGCGATCTTATATCAAGGAGTCATTGGAGAAGGGTCATATCAGACCATCCTCTTCACCCTTGGGCACCGTTTTTTTCTGTGTGGCCAAAAAGGATGGTTCATTGAGGCCGTGTATTGATTATTGCCTCCTGAATAAGATCACTGTGAAATATCAATATCCGTTACCCTTGATTTCTGATCTGTTTTCCAGAGTGAAAAGTGCTAGTTGGTTTACCAAGCTTGACCTCAGGGGGGCATATAACCTTATTCGTATTAAGCACGGGGATGAATGGAAGACGGCGTTTAATACCCCAGAGGGGCATTTTGAGTACCTAGTGATGCGCTTTGGGCTTACTAATGCCCCTTCTGTCTTCCAATCCTTCATGAATGATATTTTCAGGGATTTTGTGGATAAATTTCTGATTGTTTATTTGGATGATATCTTGATTTTTTCCAATGACTGGGACTCTCATGTGAAACATGTTCGGACTGTGTTCCAGATTTTGAGAGAGAATGCACTGTATCTGAAGGGATCAAAGTGTATTTTTGGCGTACAGAAGGTCTCATTTCTGGGATTCATTTTGTCTCCGTCTGTTATTGAAATGGACCCGGTCAAGGTTCAGGCCATCTGTGATTGGGTTCAACCTACTTCATTGAAGGATGTTCAGAGATTTTTGGGTTTGCCAATTTTTATCGTAAATTTATTGGTAATTTCTCTGGTATTGTTAAACCATTGACTGATCTGACCAAAAAGGGTTCCGATGTGGTGAATTGGCCTCCTGAGGCAGTTTCTGCATTTCAGGAATTTAAGCAGAGATTCATTTCTGCTCCTGTTCTACGGCAGCCTGATGTTTCTCTGCCGTTTCAGGTGGAGGTTGATGCCTCTGAGATTGGGGCAGGTGCCGTTTTGTCCCAAAGGGATCCAGAGACCTCTAAGAGTAACCCTTGTGCCTTTTTCTCTCGAAAGTTTTCTACAACTGAACGTAATTATGCATTGGGTAATCGGGAGTTACTGGCCATGTAGTGGGCCTTTGAAGAGTGGAGACATTGGCTGGAAGAAGCCAAACATCAGGTGGTGGTCCTCACGGACCATAAGAACCTGGTTTATCGCGAATCAGCCAAGCGACTTAATCCTAGACAGGCCAGGTGGGCCTTGTTTTTCACACGTTTTAATTTTGTGGTTTCTTTTCTTCCTGGCACTAAGAATGTTAAGGCGGATGCCCTCTCAAGGAGTTTCTTTGCGGATTCTCCTAAGTTATATGATCTTGCTGTTATTTTGAAAGAGGGTGTTGTACGGGCAGCACGGTGGCTCAGCGGATAGCACTGCAGCCTTGCAGCGCTGGAGTCCTGGGTTAGAATCCCACCTAGGACAACATCTGCAAGGAGTTTGTATGTTCTCCCCGTGTTTGCGTGGGTTTCCTCCGGGTACTCCAGTTTCCTCCCACACTCCAAAAACATACAGATAGGGAATCTAGATTGTGAGCCCCATTGGGGACAGCGACGATAATGTGTGCAAACTGTAAAGCGCTGTGGAATATGTTAGCGCTATATAAAAATAAAGATTATTATTATTATTATCTCGCCCAATTTGAGCTGGCTCTGGAGGGGTGTCAGGAGGATAAACCTGAGCGCTGCCCTGTTGGGAAATTGTTTGTCCCAGACCAGTGGAAGAAGAGTGTGATGTCTGAGATTCATTGTTCCGCGTTGGCTGGTCATCCTGGGATTTTTGGTACCAGAGACTTGGTGACTCGGTCCTTTTGGTGGCCTACTTTGTCTCGTGACATCAGGGACTTTGTGCAGTCCTGTGGGACTTGCTCTCGTTCCAAGCCTTGCTCTCGCTCTAGTGGTTTGTTAATGCCATTACCTGTGCCCAAGAGGCCATGGACCCATATCTCTATGGATTTTATTTCCAACCTCCCTGTTTCTCAGAAAATGACCGTTATCTGGGTAATCTGTGATAGGTTTTCCAAGATGATACATCTTGTGTCATTACCTAAGTTACTTTCCTCCTCCGAATTGGTGCCTTTGTTCCTTCAGCACATGGTTCGGTTACATGGCATTCCGGAGAACATATGTGTAGCCCTGGTATTTAAGGTACACAATACCAGGAGGATGAGTGGAGAGGTAACGGTTAAGGGCTCTACATGACATCACATATACTTCGGACACACCCAGCAGGGGTGTAGAGGGGTGTGGTTTTTAGCACAAGAGAGTCTTGTAGTGTCTCCTGAGGTGAAGGGAGAGAGAAGGTGTGCCTGTCTGGAGCACCAAGATTCCTGTCGATTCAGAGAGACAGTACAGTAGTGGAGGCTAGTACAGGTGAGCCAGTTCACCTTAGCCTAGTCAGTGCTGAGATTGAGAGTTTGAGCAAGTCGAAAGGCACAGTGGAAGGAAATCAGAAGTGCTTTAGGATTGAAGTATCCTGCACATTGTCACCGGTCACTGGAGACCGAAGCATCACTATAGCTTCACGCATAGTGGTAGAAAAACCAGAGGCTTACTGGACCTTAGGTAACAGAAAGCAGCCCTTGAAGTGTCAGTACGTAACAGGGGTCAGGTGGAATAGGAACTTTGAGCTAGGCCAAGCATAGAAGAACCTAGTTTCATCACTGGAAGGCTCCACCACAAAACTGACCGGGCAGTACAGCTTTGAAATAGCTGAAGTTTCAGGAGTGAACTACGCTTTATGCTGGTTGGTCTCATCATCATTGGAAAGTAAAGGAGGCCCCTGCCTTGCTCAGCCGTTGCCTCAAAACTCATCCTCCATCAACCCCATCAGCCTCCCTGGGACCTGCCTTACCATCTTACAAGTAAAAGGTATGGAAAGACGCTGACGGTGTGAGACTGAGTTATTTAATTGCATGCCTGCACAACCCCACCATAACCATCGACCTGAGGGAAGAGTCCCACCTGTAGGGGACCCGACATCTAGCTGCCTCACCATCCCCTCAGAGATCTACAGCAGCGCTGGTACAAATTACCAGAGACTACAGGTGGCGTCACGAACTGTAAATATATCTATCCCCTGTAAATATTCCCCCAACATACGCCAGACCGCCAGGGCCACAGACCGAGCCACCGCTACCTGTGACAAACCCCATAGACTTCCATGGGCTCGGCTCTGAGTACCCCATTGCCCTGGTAACCCACAATTGTGGTGGCGGGTCGACACAAAACTTTGGCGTCACGAACAGGATACGAAACTTGCAGCATTGCGAGCCCTGTGTGCCTGTGGAGTGTTTTGGTGAAAAAGACTGTTGCTATTGTTTGGCACCAAATACCGCCATATTTGCCGCCAGATTCGCGCCCTAAGGCGCTGGAGAAGAAGGTGGGCGTACCTGAAAGAGCGCGCAAAGTCTTGGACACGCCCCCGGCTCTGACTCAGCGGCAGGTCCTGCAACAGGAAGTGAACGCTCTGACATCAGAGCGCCTGCGACGAAGGTCCTGTTCCCACTGCTGTGCCTGTGAAGTAGCAGCATCTGAAACCGGTAGGCTCCGTTTAACCAAGGGGGCGCTAAGATGTCACAACAACCGGCTGACAGTGCGGCCCCGGCCGGAGGCCCCAATCCCGCACCGCCTGGTATTGTAGCGCCAGATGGGGGTGCAGGTCCAGCACCCAGTCCGGTAGTCCCGATCATGCCACTAACGCTCCCATATATGCCTGGGGCGAAATGGCTTCCCCAGTACAGCGGTGAGCCAGGCACATTAGCAGGCTTCAAGCGGAAGTTATGCAGCATCCTAGAAATGTACTCCATGCCTGAGAGACAAAAAGCTGCTGTGCTAATAGGGCAGCTAACTGGCGCTGCTGAGAGGGAAGTGGAGACTTGGGATACCGTTGATCAGGAGTCGGTACCTGCGATCTTCCTTAAGCTGCATGCCATATTTGAAGACCGCACAGAAACGGATCTCCGGATGGCCTTCTATCACTGTTCACAACAGCCAGGTGACAGCATCCGGGACTACGCTTGCCGACTACAAGGAGCCCTGAGAGCTCTTAAGCAGATTAATAATTTAAATGCTATCGATGAGAATAAAATGCTGAAAGAACAATTTATCCAGGGATTGAGATCCCAAGAGGAACGCAGAACTGTAAACTGGTGGTCCTTAGATCATCCGGATGCTACCTTTGATGCCCTAAAGACATGGCAATAAAAGGGCTGCGGCCCCTGGGCAAACCTGAGGTGGCAACCCAACATCATCAGGGTGAAGTCACTCTGGAACCGGCAGTAACCCCCTGTTCCCCGTTAGTGGCCGAAACCAAAACGCAGGTGACACCTCCCAGTGAATTGGATTGTCTGCGCTCAGAGGTGCGCCAGCTGACTAAAAATCTGGCTGCTGTAATGAGTGCCCTGCAGCTGCGGAAAGAGGAGGAAGGGAAGATCTTGTTAGCTGACTGCCCAGAAGACGTCCCGTGGATGCACCGGAGAAGAAAGAAGACGTCGCCCCCCCGGAGGAGGACAACGCCACCCCCAGGAGCGACCTCTGATCAACACCCTCCTCGTCGAGAGATCATCTGTTATCGATGCAACTGGAAAGGTCATATGTCTCCACAGTGTCCTTTAAACGGGCAGAACCTGGGTCCAAGGGCCAACACCCAGGAGAATACCCGTCAGGCCCCTTAGACTGGAACCGCAGGTATGTGGGTGGGCGACCCTACCTGTCTATCATCCTAGATGGTATTGCAGTTCCGGCACTGTTAGACACTGGGTCCCAGGTGACCCTAATACCTGATGCCCTATATACTAAGTACTGGTCAATGGACAGTCTTAAACCCCCGAGCCCTGACTTTACCGTATGTGCTTCTAATGGTCTTCCTGTAGAAGTACTCGGGACAAAATGTGTAGATGTAAAGGTGGGCAGAGAGGAGTTGAAAGACCAGGGGCTTCTGGTAGTAAAGACTGCAAATGAGGAGAACGGTTTAAATATAATTTTGGGCACTAACATTATCGGTAATTGTTTGGGAGAAGTTGTGTTCTTGCTCCAACAGCTCGCTGAGATTGCCCGACCAAGGCAGAAAGGAGTAATCCAAAGAGAGATCCGGGCCCTGGTGTGTCAGCAGCAAGCGAAGCTTACAGACGGCGAAATTGGTAATGTACGGGTCACTGACTCGGATCCTATTGTGATACCCCCAATGAGTGAAATGATTATCTGGTGCAGGGCAGCCATAGGTCTGAGAGGACAGAATTACCAAGCTGTAGTAGAACCCCACCATTCAGAACATAGACCTACACTTATGACTGCTAGGGGAGTAGTAGAAGTGGTGAATGGAAGAGTACCGGTACGGCTTCTCAATTGGGGAGATGATGAGGTAAACTTACCCCGTTATGCAACCATTGCTAAACTACATGCTGTCGACAATAATTCTATTCTTCCGGCTGAGTCCTTAGACTCCTGTCAAATAGCGGAGGACAATGACCCAGCAACTCAGGTGGCGGAATGGTGTCAGCAACTCCATGTTGGGACGGACACCACTCCCGCTCACCAGAAGCAAGGGGTATTACGGGTGGTGCAAGAGTATGCCCAAGTGTTTAGCAAGCACCCACTTGATTTTGGGGTAATTAAGGGAGTCCAACATCATATCCCTACAGGCAGTCATCCTCCCATCAAGGAGCGATATAGGCCTATACCCCCAGCCCATTATCAGAAGGCTAAAGAAATGTTGCATGATATGAAGAAGGCCCGGGGTGATAAGGGATAGTTGTAGCCCCTGGGCAGCCCCTCTAGTTCTGGTTAAAAAGAAAGATGGTAGTATGAGAATGTGTGTGGATTACAGGCAGGTGAACCGCATAACACACAAGGATGCATACCCGTTACCACGCATAGAGGAATCATTAGCTGCTCTGAAAACGGCTAACTACTTTTCTACCCTTGATCTGACTAGTGGTTACTGGCAAGTGGCTGTGGCTGAGGAGGATCGTGAGAAAAACGGCTTTCACCACCCCAAGGGGGGCTCTGTGAGTTCGACAGAATGCCGGTTGGGCTCAGTAGTGCCCCAGGAACATTTCAGAGAGTGATGGAGAACTGCCTGGGACATCTCAATTTCGAAACCGTGCTGCTATACCTAGACGACGTCATCGTGTATTCCAAGACTTATGAGGATCATCTGAAGCACCTGGCAGAAGTATTTGAGTCCCTGTCCAGGTACGGGATGAAATTAAAACCCTCAAAATGCCATCTACTCAAACAGAAGGTACAATACTTGGGGCACATCGTCAGTTCGGAAGGAGTAGCGCCGGACCCAGAGAAAGTCACTGCCATCCAGAAGTGGCCGGAGCCGAAGAACCTTAAGGAAGTGCGACAGTTCCTGGGACTAACGGGTTACTACAGGAGATTCGTGAAAGATTACACGAAGAAGGCAGCTCCTTTACAGGACCTCCTAGTAGGACAATCCCTAAAGAGCAGAAACCCTCCCTTTAATTGGGGTAAGGAACAGGCTGAAGCATTCCAAAAGATGAAAGAGATCCTTACAGGTGATGAGATCTTAACCTATCCTGATTACAGCCAACCGTTCCTGTTGTACACCGACGCCAGTAATGAAGGGTTGGGAGCAGTTCTCAGTCAGAAGCAGAATGGCCAAGAAAAAGTCATCGCATATGCCAGCAGAAAACTCAGGCCAACTGAAAGGAATCCGGAAAATTATAGCAGCTTCAAGCTGGAGTTTCTGGCGCTGGTCTGGGCCATTACTGAAAGATTTAAGCATTATCTGGCCTCCAATCGGTTCACTGCGTTTACAGATAACAACCCCTTAACGCACCTGGAAACCGCCAAGCTGGGTGCCATGGAGCAGCGATGGATGGCTCGGTTGTCCAATTACCAGTTTACTATCAAGTACCGGGCAGGTCGAAAGAATGCTAATGCTGACGCATTGTCCCGAATGCCGCATGACTCTGATACGGAAGAAGAATCGGACGACCTGGAAGAAATTGAGCTACCTGCGTTCCATCGAAATGGGGTAGTCCACGAGCATCGAGTCAACAGAAAGCAGTATGGTGCAACATTAAATCCTTTACCCCATCACAGCTGGAAAGAGACTCAGGACAGTGATCCAGTGGTCAGCCGCATCAAGGAGTTGTTAAGACAGGAAGGCTCCTCTTTGGAAAAGGATGCACCTATGTCAGCCAAGCTCCTGTGGAACGAGAAAAGCAGGTTGTTCTTATACCGTGAGAAGTTGTGCAGGAGATACGTCAACCCCAGAACCCATGAGATGGTCTGGCAAATCGTGGTCCCCAAGGCAGACGTCCCAATGGTGTTGGAAGCATACCACGATCAAGCAGGACACTTTGGCTGGAGAAAGCTGGAGACCCTGTTGAGATGCCGGTTCTACTGGGTAGGGATGCGCAGCTCCATTGAGAGGTGGTGTCGGAACTGTGGACCCTGTGGTCTCAGAAGGAAGGACTACGGTAGTCAGAAGGCACCCCTGCAACCTATCCGGACGACTCGCCCCCTGGAGATTGTGGCCCTGGACCACGTCAAACTGTCGCCAAGTAGATCTGGATACTCATACGCCCTGACCATGGTGGACCATTACTCCAGATTTCTGGTGGTTGTTCCAGTTAAGGATCAGACCGCAGTGACGGCCGCGAAAACCTTTCAAGCAAGCTTCTGCAGACCGCATGGGTATCCGGAGCAAGTATTAACCGATCAAGGACCTGCTTTCGAAGCTGATTTATTCAAGGAATTCTGTCACATGTACGGGTGCAAGAAAATTAGAACGCCATACCACCCTCAAACCAACGGTCTTTGCGAAAAAATGAACCATATTGTCCTTGACTTGTTGAGATCCATACCGTTGGAAGACAGAAATCGATGTCCGGACTTACTACCTGATTTGGTTGACTTGTATAACCATATACCTGTAAGTTCCACTAACTGCACTCCAGCCTATCTTATGAGAGCAAGGCCCGGAAGACTACCAATGGATTTAGAACTTGGAGTGGTAGAACCGGAGGCAGACGACGCCATTGAAAACTGGGACATCAATCGGCAAGAGCAGTACAGACGAGTGCAAATCTGTGTAGAAGAAAGTCTCAACAAGGCACGGGAGAAACAGGAAGATATTTACAACAGAAATGCTCCTGCCAAGCCTTTGATGCCTGGAGAAGTGGTGTTAAAAAGAAAAAGGAAAATGCACAAATTGGATAACCAGTGGGAACAAGAACCCTACGTTGTACAAGATTCTAAATATGACAACAGAAAAGTTTGTATCATCAGTAAGGACGGAGGAAGAACAATAACCACTGTGTCCAGAGACCATTTGAAATTGTGTCCAGAACCCTTAAAGCTTTGTGAAAAGAACCCTGTCATCGATCAAGAAGAAGGAAAGGAAGAGGTCATACACACGGATCTGGAGATTTCCCTGCAGATTGGCCTCGACTGGGAGATGCTGTAATAGTTCCGGTGTTGCAGTTTTATCAGACACAAGAGGAAGTTCTACCTCCAGTTGTGCCCGTGGTGCCAGTTGAGTCCGTTCAGGAGTTACCCATCCCAGCAACACCTCAACCTACGGAATCTCAAGAAGGATCATCAGAAGCAGCGCCCCATACTATGGGATCCCCTGGTGAAGCTGACTCACACCGCCCAGCCATCAGTACGCTTGCCAGATCCATAGAAAGATTGAGGCAGTTCTATAGTTTGCCGTTACGCAGTGCAGACAGATCACAACTTAATATACCTGAAGCTACTCCACGTAGATCAGAGCGAATCACAAAAGGGAAGATACCCATTCGATACCAGCAGTAATTATAACAAATTAATGTGAATATTGTAAAAAGTATATATATATATGTGTCTTATAATGGACTGAGAGGCTGAGGACTGTGCCAGCCCAGAACTTATCTTGTAAATAGTTGCACTAAGGTGCCTTATAATGGTTTCACACGAAGCCTTGACTTACCTCTGAACATAAAACCCGTGTGGTGTGGCACTGAGTGAGGTCTGCATTCATATGTCCTGCAGCCCACCCAGGACCCACGTTGAAGGTTTGGTGCGGGTCCTTCACAAGAATCTTGCCGTTTATTATATGAACATGTCTATTTAATATTTTGTATTTTTCTATATTTAATGTTTTGTTTGCAACGTTCAAGAAATCCTTACCTCCCGGACGGGACGAGTTAATGTTAATGTTTAATGCATAAACAAAATTGTCTCTTTGTATTTCACAGCCCGGGAGTGCTGTCGTTTACCATGGGGGAATGTGTAGCCCTGGTATTTAAGGTACACAATACCAGGAGGATGAGTGGAGAGGTAACGGTTAAGGGCTCTACATGACATCACATATACTTCGGACACACCCAGCAGGGGTGTAGAGGGGTGTGGTTTTTAGCACAAGAGAGTCTTGTAGTGTCTCCTGAGGTGAAGGGAGAGAGAAGGAGTGCCTGTCTGGAGCACCAAGTTTGCCTGTCGATTCAGAGAGACAGTACAGTAGTGGAGGCTAGTACAGGTGAGCCAGTTCACCTTAGCCTAGTCAGTGCTGAGATTGAGAGTTTGAGCAAGTCGAAAGGCACAGTGGAAGGAAATCAGAAGTGCTTTAGGATTGAAGTATCCTGCACATTGTCACCGGTCACTGGAGACCGAAGCATCACTATAGCTTCACGCATAGTGGTAGAAAAACCAGAGGCTTACTGGACCTTAGGTAACAGAAAGCAGCCCTTGAAGTGTCAGTACGTAACAGGGGTCAGGTGGAATAGGAACTTTGAGCTAGGCCAAGCATAGAAGAACCTAGTTTCATCACTGGAAGGCTCCACCACAAAACTGACCGGGCAGTACAGCTTTGAAATAGCTGAAGTTTCAGGAGTGAACTACGCTTTATGCTGGTTGGTCTCATCATCATTGGAAAGTAAAGGAGGCCCCTGCCTTGCTCAGCCGTTGCCTCAAAACTCATCCTCCATCAACCCCATCAGCCTCCCTGGGACCTGCCTTACCATCTTACAAGTAAAAGGTATGGAAAGACGCTGACGGTGTGAGACTGAGTTATTTAATTGCATGCCTGCACAACCCCACCATAACCATCGACCTGAGGAAGAGTCCCACCTGTAGGGGACCGACATCTAGCTGCCTCACCATCCCTCAGAGATCTACAGCAGCGCTGGTACAAATTACCAGAGACTACAGGTGGCGTCACGAACTGTAAATATATCTATCCCCTGTAAATATTCCCCCAACATACGCCAGACCGCCAGGGCCACAGACCGAGCCACCGCTACCTGTGACAAACCCCATAGACTTCCATGGGCTCGGCTCTGAGTACCCCATTGCCCTGGTAACCCACAATTGTGGTGGCGGGTCGACACACATTGTGTCTGACAGAGGAGTCCAGTTTGTTTCCAGATTTTGGAGGACATTTTGTTCTAAACTTGGTGTTGAATTATCTTTCTCCTCTGCATTTCATCCTCAGACCAATGGACAAATCGAGAGAACAAACCAGACCTTGGAGACTTATTTGAGATGTTTTGTGTCTGCTGATCAAGATGACTGGGTCTCTTTTTTGCCTTTGGCAGAGTTTGCTCTTAATAATAGGGCTAGCTCTGCCACCTTGATGTCTCCATTTTTCTGCAATTCTGGGTTTCACCCTCGATATTCTTCGGGACAGGCGGAGGCTTCTGTCTGTCCGGGTTTTGACTCTGTTGTGGAGCGTATGCAGCAGATTTGGGACCAGGTAGTGGAGAGGTTGTCTCTCTCTCAGGAGAAGGCCCAACGGTTTGACAACCGGCATAGGACTGATGGTCCTCGGTTTAAAGTGGGGGACTTGGTTTGGTTGTCCTCAAGAAATATCCCTATGAGGGTTGCATCTCCAAATTTTAAGCCTAGCTTCATTGGACCTTATAAGATCATGGAGATTCTTAATCCTGTTTCCTTCCGTTTGCTTCTTCCAGGGACATTTAAGATCCATAACGTGTTCCACAAGTCCTTATTGAAGAGGTTTGTCGAGCCAGTGGTTCCTATGGCTGCACCTCCTGTCCCTGTTTTGGTTGAGGGCAATCTGGAGTATGTGGTTGAGAAAATATTGGATTCTCGTTTTTCTAGACAGAAACTCCAGTATTTGGTTAAGTGGAGAGGTTATGGTCAGGAGGACAATTCTTGGGTGTTTGCTTCGGACATCCATGCTAGGAGACTGATCCGTGCCTATCACCGATATCATCCTGATCGGCCTGGTTGCACAAGTGAGGGTTCGGTGACCCCTCCTCAAGAGGGGGTACTGTTTTGAATGTGCTGGAGATGGTTTCTGAGCAGAGGCTCCCTCTGGTGGTTGCAGACAGTACTGAACCTCACAGCGAGGAATGGCAATCTGGGATCACGGACTGGACTGATATAAGGGAGGTTCCCTCCCATGATGGTCGCCGGTGATCAATTGTTCTTGTCTCAATTGTGGTTCCTGGTTCATTTGGAAGTTTGCTGAGTCTTGCCTGCATCTTCTGCTTTCAGATAAAATATTTTCTGCTTTTATTTTTGTGCTTGCTTTTTGCATTGTTCCCTGCACTTCTGTGGAGGTCAGCTGGGTCCCCTCCTGGGGGCCTGTGCTCCTCTCAGTTTATCTGAAGCCACTGTTATTTGTTCATTTGCTTTTTCCTGTTTTTTCAGTGGCTGCGGCTTAGTTTTGTTACACCAGAGATCTGATTTAGGTGGTAGAGATCGTGTGATCTCAGGTGTTCTTGCAATCAGAAGAGTTGGTATTTTTTAGGGGTTTTTTTTGGATTGCAGAGAGAATCCTTTCCTGTACTTTTCTGTCTAGACAAATTGGGCCCCAGCGTTTGCTCATTCTATTTTCTGTCTGTGTCCGTGCCTCTTCTTGTCTAACCACCATTACATGTTTGGGGGCTTCCTATTTTGTTTGGGGATCTGCTCCGGGGCAGATAGCTTTCCTCTTTCTGCCTTTAGGTGTAGTTATCTATCAAGCTCTGACGAGGCGTCTAGGATCAACGTAGGAACGCTCCACGGCTACCTCTAGTAGTGTGGTTAGTTCAGGTTACTGCAATCCAATAGGTTCCAGCCTCTCTAGAGTATTACTGTTTTTGCTTTTTCTCCTCAGCTACCTAAACATAACAGTACTCTATCAGTAGCGTACAGCTGTATACAGTGTTGGGGGAATTTTAAATCTGTATATATATTACAGGAGTAAGACACACGGTCACAGGCCCAGTCTGGATAACACCACAATATGAAAATCAGAAAAAGTGTACTGTATCAGTAGCGTTAAATCAAGAGAACGAGTCACAGGTGAGAAGTATGGTAAAAAATATATAAATTTATTTCAACAATAATAATAATAACATGAGATAAAAGTAAGAGCACTTAATCAAACATGGTGTGGAAGGAGCATAATTACCGCCTGCTGATAAATTGTAGACATATCAAAAAGCTAATGAAAACCAAAGAGAAACCCCCTCATCTAGGTAACAACTATGTGAGAGAAAAAAGCTTCACAATAGCTAAGTAACTATAGGTGAGTTTGATGGGAATCATGTAGCCAGAAAACCTGGTAGTGAAAAAGCCCATGTCGCAATCATAGAGTGGTCATGGTGCCAGGGGAGACAAAATTCCCCACACACAAGAGTAACACACTTATCAGGGGAACATTGCAAAAGGTAAAGCAGGAGGGAAGAATGCCCCCAAAAGGATGTGGACCCCGACGCGCGTTTCGCTGGCGTGGAACGCCGCTTTATCAAGGGGATGAAGGTGAGGCAGGGACAGGACCTTCAAATAGCCCCCTGTGATACGTCACAGGGTCACGTCTGACCAATGGGAACCGGTTTATGTCGGCGCATGCGCAGTGGAGCCCCAAGGACCTGCGGCGGCCAGGACGTCACACAACGGGCGCGCGCACCGAAGGTAAAACTCCGGCGCGGGTCAGATACTAAAAGACGCCCCACCGTACTGGCCCACATGGAGGCACGGTGGATTGTCTCACTCGACACTATGGTGCCCAAAGGCCTGAATGAATCCTTGAATTTTGCCTCCTTTCTTTAGAAAGTTTTGTTCTTTCGTGGCTCCATTCATTGCTAGTGATGTGGTTTTTCTTGCTTTTTAACCTTTGTTGTTAGTCTTATATTTTTAATTTTGCTTTTTATCATATTCTCTACAGTTCTATTCCACTGATGTTTGGGACATAAACCGGTTCCCATTGTTTCCACGCCAGCGAAACGCACGTCGGGGTCCACTGTTATGCTTTGGTAGCTGAGGAGAGCAGGCAAAAACGGCAATACACCAGAGAGGTTGGAATCTACTGGATTGCAGTACCCTGACTAACCACCACAACTAAAGGCAGCCGTGGAGTGTTCCTACGTTGGTCCTAGACGCCTCGTCACAGCCTGAGAGGCTAACTACACCTAAAGATAGAAAGAGGAAGGCTATCTGCCCCGCAGCAGATCCCCAAAGAACATAGGAAGCCCCCAAACATGTAATGGCAGTTAGACAAGAGGAAATACAGACACAGACAGAAAATAGTATGAGCAAACGCTGGGGCCCAATCTGCCTAGAAAGAAAAGGATAGGAAGGATTCTTACTGCAATCCAAAAAAAACCTAAAAAAAAAGCCAATGCTACTAATTGCAAAAACACCTGAGATCACACGACCTCTACCACCTAAATTAGTTCTCTGGTGTAACAAAACTAAGCCACAGCCACAGAAAAAACTGGAAAAGGCAAATGAACAAACAACAGTGGCTCCAGAGGAACCGAGAGGAGCCCAAGCCCCCCGGGGAGGGGAACTTGGCCAACCTCACAGAAATGCAGAGAAATATCAAATGGCAAGCACAAAAACAAAAACAGAAAATATCTTACTGAGGAGGAAAGAGGCAAGATTCAGCAAGCTTCCAAGTGAACGAAGGAAACAACGTTAGACAAAAAACAATTGATCACCCGGGAACCATGTGGGGGGAAACCTCCCTTATATCCAGCCCGTCTGTGATTCCTGATTGCCAATCCTCATTGAAGGTTTTAGTACTGTTTGTAACCACCAGAGGGACCTCTGCTCAGAATTCATTTCTAAAACATTCATAACAGTACCCCCCACCTTGGGAGGGGTCACGAACCCTCATTTGTGCAACCAGGTCAGTCAGGATGAGCTCGTGATACGCACGGATCAGTCTCCTAGCATGGATGTCCGAAGCAAACACCCAAGAATTGTCCTCCTAACCATAACCTCTCCACTACCAATACTGGAGTTTCCGTCTAGAAAACGAGAATCCAATATTTTCTCAACCACATACTCCCGATTGCCCCCAAACCCAAAAAAGGGTCAGGGGCGCAGCCATAGGGAAACCCCTGGCTCGACAAAACCCCTTCAATAAGGACTTTTGGAAAAACGTTTTTGGAAACTTAAATATCCCTGGAAAAGTAAACGAAAGGGAAACGGATTAAGAATCTCCATGATCTTATAATAACTAGGCTTAAACTTAGGAGATGCAACTCTCATAGGGATATTTCTTGAGGACAACCAGACCAAGCCCCCCACTTTTAACCGAGGGCCATCGTGTATGCGGTTGGCAAACCGCTGGGCCTTCTCTGAGAGAGGGACAACCTCTCCACTACCTGGGCCCAAATCTGCTGCAAAACGCTCCACAACAGAGTCAACACCCGGACAGACAGAAGCCTCCATCTGTCCCGAAGAAAAAACGAGGGTGAAACCCAAAATTGCAGAAAATGGAGACATCAAAGTGGTGAGTTGCCATATTTTTAAACAAAAATCAGCGAA
>JARQOD010009836.1:0-29742 GCA_033576555.1 Oophaga sylvatica
CTACCTAACCTGTTGTGAACGTGTTGGAGACTACTTCAGAGCTGAAGCTCCCTCTGGTGGTTGCTGAGGGTATTGAACCTATGTTGAACAGCAGAAGTCCACCACCTGCAATTGACGAATGGTTATCAGGTGGGACGGACTGGCCTGATATAAGTGAGCTGACCTCCCATGATCCTTGCCGGTGATCAATTGTTCTTCCTGGTCTAGGTTGGAATTCAGTTTGCTTTTCTGCTGTCTCCTGCTATCATTCAGATAAGTTACTTTCTGTTATTTTTCTGTGGTTTGATTTTCCTTGTTTTTTCTGCCTTCCTTTTGAGTTCAGCCGGGTCCCCCTTGGAGGGCTTTGGCTGGTCTCTGTTCTCTTTTTGTATTTGTTCTTTTGCTCAGTTCTTGTGATATTTTACTGCTGGGTAGCTGCGTGTTCACACCAGAGATCTGATATAGGTGGTTGAGACCGTGTGGTCTCAGTATTTTTTGATTCAGAAGTGTTAAAGTTTTTCCTAGGGTTTTTCTGGGTTGCAGACAGTATTCTCTCCTGTGCTGTCCTATCTAGACAGTTTTGGGCCCCAGCGTTTGCTCAATCTATTTTCTGCCTGTGTTCGTGTTTTCATCTTGTCTAACCGCCATTATATGTTTGGGGGCTTCCTATTCCTTTGGGGCTCTACTCCGGGGCAGTTAGCTTTCCTCTTTCCATCGTTAGGGATAGCTAATGTAAGGTTCTTTGTCTCTGTTGACATGTTCCTTGAAACTCAGTTTTCCGTCGGCCATTTTGCTTTCTGTCTTTCTGCAGCTCTTGCCCTCAGTTAATATGGAGTTTCCAGTTTTCATGTTCCCGCCCTGATTCTTCCTCTTGCTTCTTAAGCAGCCTCAGCTGAACAATCAGTGCTCCTGAATCAAGCCTCAGTCAGTCTGTGACCTGACTCCTGGAAGCCTTGGACTTGTACTCCAGCTATTCCCTACTGAGGAACCTTGGAACACTTTTGGACTTGGAAACCTGCTGTTTGGTGAATCCATGTTTGCAGAGGAATTACGGTACAGAGAAGAGATCCTGAACCTGCTTTGGAGATTTATTGTAGTGCTTGAAGTTACTCTGGCCTGCTGTGTCTCCTGTCGCTGTTCCTGCAAACTGTGTGAACTTTTCAGCATGCTTGTATGAAGTAATACAAGTCATTTCATTTCAACCTATGTCTCCTGTGTTTTCCTCGCACCCAAGCACAAGACGCTATAGGAACTGTACACTATACATGACAAGATTCAGGAGCCAATGTTTAGTGTCTGCTGGGTCTGGGAAAGCCGTGTCTGCTGTGACTGTGGATATCAGATGTCCGTTTAATACCTTATGTGATGACAGTGGTTGTGACTTCTCACAACCATTCCAGGTGAGCGCATTCCCTTAAAATTTTACTCTGGAGTGTTACCACAGGTAAACACTATTGTTTTTTTTTTTTTTTTCCTTTCCTCTTCTCCTTCCAGCACCTCTGCCTTAAAAGATCTGGAAGATGGAGGCCCGCATAAAGGAACTTTGCGGAGTGACTGATACAATCCTTTCAGATGTACAGACTTTAAAAACCCGTTTTGCAAGCCTACAGGACCTCACTAATCATAATTTGCAAGTGTTTGGACAGACTACCCAGGAATTGCGAGCAAGGATTGAGGCTCTAGAGGAACGAGCCCAGGCTCCTGCCATAACCCCAAGTTCTGGGATCCCCAAATTACCTCCTTTTCGTTTTGGCGGTGAACGTGAGAAATTCAGGGGATTTATTAATCAATGCAATTTATTTTTCTCTTCACATGCTTCACAATTTCCCACTGAACGATCCAAAGTGCTTACTATAATCATGTTGCTTACCAATAAGGCTTTGATGTGGGCAAACCCTCTGATTGAGACTGAGGATGATTGTTTGAATCACCTTGATGCTTTTATTTCAGCCATGGGGCAGGTGTTTGATGACCCCAATCGAGGTGCAACAGCTGAAGCAGCCATGTTAACTTTGCGCCAAGGTAAGCGTTCAGTAGCCGAATATGCCCTGGATTTCAGGAGATGGGCTCTTGATACCACTTGGGACACTTCCGCTAAAAAATCTATTTTTCGGAAAGGGTTGTCTCCACTGATTAAGGATGAACTTGCTCGTGCCGACCCTCCCACTGCGTTAGGTGACTTTATTAACTATTGTATCCGTATTGATGCTCGTCTGACTGAACGCAGACAAGAGAGATGGTTCGAAAATAATCGCACTAACCTTTTACTACCTCCCTCCTCAGCTAAGGAACCTTTGAGTAGGATCACAAGGGAACCAGAACCTGAACCCATGCAGGTGGACTCTTTACAAAGACGGGTTAGTGATGCACGCAAAGAACATCGTATAAAGGAAAATCTGTTTCTACTGTGGTAAGTCAGGGCACTTCATTATAAACTGCCCCAGCCGTTCTCGTAAGACTACTGCAGCAGTCATTCACTGTGAGTGTTGCGAGAGGAGCTCTGTCATGTCCGAGCCTCAGGCTCCAGAGAGATCTGCTGCAAGAGATCTTGATTTCTCGGACTTAAACTCTGTTAGTTCTGGGGACGATGACGGTATAAACGCTGCAATTTTTCAAGTTTCCTCAGCGGTGTCCCAGCTGAGTTGTAAAAGAAACAATTCTCATTGCTTCCTTTCCATCAAACTCTGGGTTGACTCAGTCTGGGTGTCTAGCTCTGCTATGATCGACTCAGGAGCAAGTGGAAATTTTATGGATATCTCCTTTGCTCTGAAACAGGGGATACGTTCAGTGAAGAAGGCTACTCCAGTACAGATGGAGACTGTGGATGGCTCTCTACTGACTTCTGGACCAGTGGATCAAGAAACAGAGCCTTTGAGGGTCCTTATGGGTAAAGATCATCAGGAGAAAATGTATTTTTTGCTTATCTCTTCTCCCCACTTTCCCATCATTCTAGGGCTACCATGGCTGCAGGCGCAGAATCCTACGATTAACTGGGAGACCAAGGAATTACACTTTCCAGAGAAACAGATGAGTCCAGAAGTTTCAGCTTGCTCTGTTCCTAAAGGAACCATGTCAGTCCCTGAACTACCAGCTGTATACCAGGACTATGTGGATTTATGTGACAAGAAGAACGCTGATCAGCTTCCTCCTCACCGTCCATATGATTGTCCAATTGAATTATTGCCCGGAGCCGAGATACCTTTTGGTAAGATCTACCCCCTAGCGGGGCCCGAGCTAAAAGCTTTGAAGGATTATATAGATGAAAATTTAGCCAAGGGCTTCATACGCCCCTCTTCATCTCCCGCAGGTGCACCCATCTTCTTTGTGAAGAAGAAAGATGGATCTCTGAGACCCTGCATAGACTATAGGGAACTCAATAAGGTTACTATTAGAAACCGTTATCCATTGCCTTTAATCCCTGAGTTGTTGGAGAGAGTGCGGCATGCCAAAATTTTCTCTAAACTGGATCTCCGTGGGGCCTATAACTTGGTCCGTATTAGACCTGGGGATGAATGGAAGACTGCTTTCAGGTCACGCTATGGACACTTTGAATATCTAGTTATGCCTTTTGGTCTGAGTACCGCCCCAGCCACTTTCCAACACTTCGTGAATGATATCTTCAGGGATCTCCTAGATACATTTGTGGTGATTTATCTGGATGATATTCTAATTTTTTCTAACTCCACAGAGGAACATCATGGACATGTGAGAATGGTCTTAGAACACCTAAGACAAAACCATCTCTACATCAAGCTTGAAAAATGTGAATTCCATAGGACCGAAATTCAATTTCTGGGTATGTACTATCTACGCAAGGGATTAGTATGGATGGAAGCAAGACCCAAGCCATCAAGGATTGGCCAATTCCTAGAAATGTGAAGGAGGTGCAGCGTTTCATCGGGTTTGCCAACTTCTATAGACGTTTCATTAAGAATTTTTCTGAGGTAGTGTCACCTATCACCCAACTTACCCGGAAACAGTCTAGGTTCTCCTGGACCCCGCAAGCTCAGGAAGCATTTTCCTGTTTAAAGGATAAATTTACCACCGCACCTATCTTAGTACATCCCAACCCCGAGCTTGCCTTCATAATAGAGGTGGATGCTTCAGACTGTGCCGTTGGAGCTATACTCTGTCAGAGAACAGGTGAGAAGAATGTCTTGCATCCCTGTGCCTTCTTTTCCCAGCAGTTGTCTTCGGCTGAGAGGAACTACGATGTGGGCAATAGAGAATTGTTGGCCATTATTGCCGCCTTCAAGGAATGGAGACACCTTCTTCAGGGAGCTGCACAGCAAACAGTTGTCCTGACAGACCATCGTAACCTTGAATTTATCAGGTCGGCTAAGTGCCTGACTCCTCGCCAGGCTCGCTGGAATCTTTTCCTAAACCAATTTAATTTTGTAATTTCTTATAAACCAGGATCGCGCAATGGAAAGGCTGATGCACTCTCTAGGATTCATTCAGCAGAGATACGTCCACTTACTCCTCCTAAGACTATTCTTCCTGACTCTAGATTCCTGGGAGTGATTCATAATCAAGACCTACTTAAGGACATCAAGGAAGCATACCATGCGGATTCTTTGTTGGCTCAACCCCCAAGGGACGTAAGTCTTGTCTTTAAGAATGGTGTGTGGATTCAGGGACAACGTCTGTATATACCTGAAACAGTCAGATTGAGAGTATTGCAACTCATCCACGATTCCAAGATAGCCGGGCATAGGGGAATTCTAAAGACACAAGAATTTCTTTCTCGTTTCTTTTGGTGGCCCACTTACAGGAAAGATGTCTTAAACTATGTCACTTCATGTGAAGTCTGTGCAAGATGCAAAACACCTCGCTCCTCACCAACTGGTCTGTTGCAACCTCTTCCCACCCCGTCCCGCCCGTGGGGATCCATTTCTATGGACTTCATTGTGGAGTTACCAACCTCTCAAGGGAAGAACACCATTCTAGTGGTGGTTGATCGTCTAACAAAGGCAGCTCATTTTATCCCTTGTGTCGGCTTACCCACTGCAAAACAGACATCAGACTTGATGATTAAGAATGTGTTTCGCTTACATGGAGTACCGGATGAGGTCATTTCGGATCGAGGGGTGCAATTCACTTCAAGGTTTTGGCAAAATTTCTGTGCAGCATTTGACATTAAAGTAAACCTTTCTTCTGCTTTTCATCCCCAGACTAATGGACAGACAGAACGAACCAATCAGACCCTGGAGCAGTATCTCCGCTGTTTTATCTGCCACCTACAGGATGATTGGGTGGATCTACTTCCACTGGCTGAGTTCTCTTATAACAACTCTCAGAGCGCCTCCACTAAGCAGTCTCCTTTTTACTCCAATCTAGGTTATCATCCTAACATTCTTCCTCGATTTCCCATAGATACGCCCTTGCCGGCAGTGGCTGAAAGAATCACTTCTTTACAAAAGAATATGGATCTTCTAAAAGGGAAAATCTAGAATTGGCTCAGGAAAGGTACAAGAAAGCAGCAGATAAATTTCGTAAACCTGCACCAGCTTTCAAGGTAGGAGATTTGGTCTGGCTGTCAACCAGAAATCTTAAATTAAAGATTCCATCGTCTAAATTGGGACATAAGTACATTGGACCTTATAAGATCAATAAGATTATAAGTGCTGTTGCTTGTCGTCTTCAACTGCCCAGAACTATGAGAATCCAACCTGTCTTTCATGTATCCCTACTAAAGGCTGCAACACCCAATACGTTTCCTGGACGTTCTTCTCCTTGCCCTGACCCAGTGCTGGTCGATGGTCAGGAAGAATTTATGGTGGAAAGGATTCTAGATTCCAGGTTGTACAGAAATCAGTTGCAATATTTGATTAAATGGCAGGGCTACCCAGTGGAGGACAACTCATGGGAACCAGTCAATAATGTAAATGCTCCTCGCCTGCTCTGCCAGTTTCATCAGAGGTACCCTGACAAGCCTGGTCTGAGGTCATCCGGAGGTTGTCCCTAAGGGGGGAGTAATGTAAGGTTCTTTGTCTCTGTTGACATGTTCCTTGAAACTCAGTTTTCCGTCGGCCATTTTGCTTTCTGTCTTTCTGCAGCTCTTGCCCTCAGTTAATATGGAGTTTCCAGTTTTCATGTTCCCGCCCTGATTCTTCCTCTTGCTTCTTAAGCAGCCTCAGCTGAACAATCAGTGCTCCTGAATCAAGCCTCAGTCAGTCTGTGACCTGACTCCTGGAAGCCTTGGACTTGTACTCCAGCTATTCCCTACTGAGGAACCTTGGAACATTTTTGGACTCTGGAAACCTGCTGTTTGGTGAATCCATGTTTGCAGAGGAATTACGGTACAGAGAAGAGATCCTGAACCTGCTTTGGAGATTTATTGTAGTGCTTGAAGTTACTCTGGCCTGCTGTGTCTCCTGTCGCTGTTCCTGCAAACTGTGTGAACTTTTCAGCATGCTTGTATGAAGTAATACAAGTCATTTCATTTCAACCTATGTCTCCTGTGTTTTCCTCGCACCCAAGCACAAGACGCTATAGGAACTGTACACTATACATGACAGCTAATCTCTCCGGCTGTGACGAGGCGTCTAGGGCACCGTAGAAACGTCCCACGGCTGCTTCTAGTTGTGCGGTTAGTTTAGGGGTCTGCAACCTATTAATTTCCAACCTCTCTGGTGTTTGGCTGCCTATGCGGTTTTTTGCTCCTGCCCTCCTCAGCTACCAAAAGATAACACTAACCGTGGTTTTGTTTTTACAGAGCCCCTGATTTTCCATTTGTTAATCACAGTTTGAACGCTGCTAATTGGCATTATTAATTCCTTGGATATCTTTTTGTATTCCTTTCCTGTTTTATAGAGTTCAACTTCCTTTTCCCGTAGATCCGTTGACAATTCTTTGCTTTCCTCATGACTCACAATCCAGAAACGTCATTGGCTGGATGAAAGATGCAAGAGTCTGTCTGGATTCCAGAAACTCACTCAGCTTTTATGCACACACACTGATTACAAGCAAACAGGACACAGGTGTGGATGTTACCTTTATGGTACCGTCACACTCAGGGCAGGGATCGTTGCTGCATCGCTATGTGGTCGCTGGTGAGATGCCAGTCAGATCTTCCCAACGACGCAGCAACGATCGGCGACCAGTAGCAACCTGTGTAATGATGTGTCTCAGCTCTGAGTCGCCAACGAGATCGTTGGAAAAAGGTGTCAAACACACCGATGCATGCTACCCAGCGGAATCTCAACGACCAAAAAAAGGTCCAGGCCATTCCGACACGACCAGCGATCTCACAGCAGGGGCCTGTTCGCTGCTACGTCTCAAACATATCGAGATAGCTGCTGAGGTCGCTGTTGCATCACAAAACTTGTGACTCATCAGCGATCTCGCTAGCGATCTCGCTTAGTGTGACGGGAGCTTTAGTAGCCATTCAAACCCATTTGTGACAACTTCTTTGCATGTTATTAGGCTAAAATCACCAGGGTATGTGAACTTTTGATCAGGGTCATTTGGATGTTTTGGGTTGTCATTATGATTTAAAAAGAGAAAACACAGTAGTGACAATAAATGGCTTCACCCAACCACTAACCATGAGTGGAGAAAAAGTGTTGGTGTTATCATTCATATTTTCTGATAAAAGGCCAAGAAAGCAAAAATTCTGCTGGGGTATGTAAACTTTTGAGCACAACTGTATATATATCGCTGTAGCTTGGTTGACCTAAAAGGAGGGGGGCCAGACACATTTCTTGCACAGGAGCCCCAAGCTGTCTGTGTCCGCCCCTGCAAGGAGATGACAGATGTAATCAGGTTCCTGAGAAAAATGTTCCTGTAATAACGGTAGGATTGTGGAATGATGAGCAATAGCCATAACACCGGTCTCTGCCGAGTGCAGATTTGGAGGTGAAGATTGGTGAAATAACAATCTGTTCTGGAGCACCAGAGCTGGGCTCATAGATAGTTTGAGAGGATGAGTAGATAGATGGCCCCATAAACTTACCTTGTCCACTGTCACTAGAACGGTGTCATCTGCCTTTGACTCTTATCTTCCCAAATGTCATAAACTAAATTAAAGTCACTTCCCACCATCTTTGGATGAAGGGGTCCTGACAAGAGAAGCATAGTGATTTGTAGAACACTTGCAACGTTATGAACATGGCTTCTCTCCATTTGCACTTTTCAGATTTTGTCTAATTTGTCTTTAGTGAGAAACCTTTTCTTACAGGAGGAGCATATAGAGAGCTCTTCTTTTCTAAGAAAATTCTCTTGTGTCTGACCTGATATGCTTGTAAAGTGTCTCCCCCATTCAGAACATGAATGTGGCTTTTCTCCTTTGTGACTTAGGGTATGTTTTCACGGTCAGGATTTGCTGCGGATTAAACGCTGCGTACAGCCCCAGCGTCCGATCCGCAGAGTCCTGATGCTACAGCATAGTGGAGGGGATTTCATGAAATCCCATCTCTACTATGCGTTGAAACACGCAGGTGGCAGACATGCGTATACGCACATGCGGTGCGTCTTTCTAGACCGCAGCATGTCCATTTATTTTGCGGAGATGCAGTCTCCGCAAGATAAATAGCACCGTTCTATCAATAAAATGCGGTGATTCCACATGTGTTCAATAAACACACGCGAAATCACCGCGCGTAAAAAAGGGGGAAGAGCTTTGGGCGGAGCGGGTATCTGCTACGTTTAAAGCGCTGCCAAAAATAAACAAGGAAACATACCCTTATTTTTATTTATTTTACTCATTTATATTGTGCCATCATATTCTGCAGCTCTGTACAATCATCATCACTGTCCCCATTGGAGCTCACAAGCTAAATTCAATATCAATAGGTCTTTGGCATCTGGGAAAAAAACAAACAACGATGGGGAGAAGATAAAAAACCTCTTGTACATTTTGTCCTTTGTGGAATATAAATCAAAGTAAACCAATACACCAATGCTCCAATGCTAACCACTGAGCCAACTATTGAGCCACTCGTGTTTAACCAGCATAAAACATTACAATCGCAACAGGAATATGGGTTTTATTCTGTGTGAATTCTCTCATGTTTACCAAGGTTCCATTTAACTGCAAAACATTTCCCACATTTTGAACATGAATACGGCTTCTCTCCTGTGTGAGTTCTCTGATGTGTAACAAGATTTGCTTTCTTTTTATAACATTTCCCACATTTTGAACATGAATACGGCTTCTCTCCTGTGTGACTACTCTCATGTGCAACAAGATTTGCTTTAGTTCTGAAACTTTTCCCACATTCTGCGCATGAATATGGCTTCTCTCCTGTGTGAACTCTTCCATGTATAACAAGCTTAGATTTATTTCTAAAGGATTTCCCACATTCTAAACATGCAAATGGCTTTTCTCCTGTGTGAATTTTCTGATGTGCAACAAGACTTACTTTACTTGAGACACTTTTCCCACATTCTGAGCATGAATATTTATTCTCTCGTGTGTGAACTCTTCCATGCATAACAAGCATATATTTATTTCTAAAGGATTTCCCACATTCTAAACATGCAAATGGCTTTTCTCCTGTGTGAATTTTCTCATGTGTGGCATGATTTGATCTACTTGAAAAACATTTTCCACATTGAGAACATGAATATGGCTTCTCTCCTGTGTGACTTCTCTCATGTACAACAAAATTTTCTTTAGTTATGAAACTTTTCCCACATTTTGAGCATGAATACGGCTTCTCTTCTCTGTGACGTCTCTCATGCACAGCAAGATTTGCTTGACTTTTGAAACATGTCCCACATTCTGAGCATGAATATGGCTTCTCTCCTGTGTGACTTCTCTCATGTACAGCAAGATTTTGTTTAGTTGTGAAACTTTTCCCACATTCTGAGCATGAATACGGCTTCTCACCCATGTGAACTTTTTCATGTGCAACAAGAAGATAATTGTGTTTAAAACTTTTCCCACATTCTGAACATGAAAGCAACTTTTCTACGGTGTGACTTTCCTGATGTCGAACAAATATATTAAATCTTGTAAAACACTTTCCACATACTGAACATACATACGGCTTCTCTGTGTGATTTTTCTCATGTGTGACTAGATGTGATTTATGTGTAAACCGTTTTCCACATTTTGAACATGAATACGGCTTCTCTCCAATGTGACTTCTCTCATGTGTAATAAGATGTGATTTATCTGTAAAACATTTCCCACATTCTGAACATGAATACGGCTTCTCTCCTGTGTGACTTCTTCTGTGTGTAATAAGATGTGATTTATCTGTAAAACATTTCCCACATTCTGAACATGAATACGGCTTCTCTCCTGTGTGACTTCTTCTGTGCGTAAAAAGATCTGAGTTTTTTGAAAACTGTTTACCACATTCCCCACATTGAAATCTTGTTCTGTCTTTCAGAGCTGTACATGTGGTGACAGTCAGTGCTTGGTCAGGAGACAGGTCCTCTGGATTATCTGATGTATCTGCAATGTGTCCTGGACGTACATTAGGGGTGACGAGGTTTTCTTCTGACGAGGGATGCACAATATCTTTACCTTCCACTTTATTTTTTAGTAAAAACATGACGTTTCCTTTATAGTTCTTGTTCAGATTTTCTGTTAGAAAAAAAAATACAATCCATTTTTTATTCTTGTCAAACCACAAAAGTACATACATTTATAACACCTCTATTAGTCTGGATTTACGCAGGACTTGTGCGTGCTAACGTGGATTAAACATGAAAGCGCATGACTCCTTGTATATTTATATCTCTTTATAATCCACTACTGAATCTGGCCAAGAAAAGAGAAATAAAAACTGCATGAGTGAATCCAGTGCTATAAGGTTTTGCATAACACTCTGAAATGGATTTGTGTCTGCAGTGAGTGATTGCGTTACTTACATAAACCGCCACTAAATCCTGCCTGTCCTCTGCCTACACAGATTCTCTGCACCAACTGGGCAGCACTTTCATAAATCAACATATCGAATGTTCAACCGATCAAATGTTCAACCGATCAAATCCTCAGATCAAGCCATGACACCCATCTGACCTAAGAGCAGAACAGAGATGCCCCGGCACACCGAGAAGTACAGTCCCATTCCCAGGTCCTATTAATTACAATAGGGCCCATGAATCATACAGTAACTGTACTGCCCAGTGTTCAGTTATGTTTCTCCATGTCATATCACTCTGGGGATGAATATTGGAAAGACACCATGATTTAATATTATCAACAATCTCAACATTTACAAAGACATTGTGAGATGAGATAAAGCAGACACCTGAGGCTGAATTCATGGCCGCCTCATGGTTTGTAAAGCCTAATGGCTGTCCAACTAAGGGTCCCATTTCACTAAAGCCCCCGTCTCACATAGCAAGATCGCTAGCGATATCGCTGAAGCGTCACCGATTTTGTGATGCAACAGCGACTTAGCCAGCGATCTTGCTACATGTGACACGCAGCGGCGACCGGCCCCACTGCTGAATATCGCTGATCATCCTCAAATGTTCTGGACCATTTTTTCATAGTTGGTGTCCCGCTGGCCAGCGCGCATCGCTGTATTTGACCCTGACGAGCGACCTCGTTGGACGCAGGTTGGACTCAGGAACGCAGGTGGGAATCATCAGAAAAGCTGCTGTGTAACAAGGTACCAACGACTGGCGAGGTCATTATATGGATCGCCGGATCGTTGCTGCGTCGCTAAAGAGATCTGCCTGTTTGGCAGCTTACTAGCGACCATTTAGCGACACACCAGCGATCCTTACCAGGTCGTATCGTTGTCGGGATCGCTGGTGCATCGCTAAGTGAAATGGACCCTCCTTTTACTGTTGGGGTGCCTCAGGGCTCAGATCTAGGTCTTCTCTTCTTACTGTTGGGGTTCCTCAGGGTTCAGTCCTAGGCCACCTCCTCTTCATGTCAGGGGTTCCACAGGGTCTAGTTCTAGACCCTCCTCCTCTTCTCTCTATACACCGCTTTTGAAGAATATGGGGGGATTTATTGGCAGCTTACAATCCTTCTTCAGCCTGTGTTGCTATAAAAGGACACCATAGAGAGTGAGCTCTTGTGGAGCCTATGCTTTGCCGTGCTTCAGCAGCATCTGCAGCTTCCGGCTCACCGACTGGTGTGTGTTCCCACGTGTTGGAACGCTACACTGAAGATGTTGGAAAGGATTTGTGAGCAGAAGAGGCCAGTTGTTGACTACTAGCATCAACAAGGCCGTCGTTATTCAGTTCAGACTCCACACATAAGACCTCAGGAGTGGACATGGATGTCAGACATATGTACCATCCTCCAAAACTTTGAGGACTCCATCAAGATGGTGAGCAGTGACGCCATAATTAGCATCACCATCCCGCTTATCTGTGTTCTGAAAAGCTGTCTGCTCACAATCAAAGAGGATGCAATGCGGGCGGAGCATGATGAGATGGAGCAAGGAACCATACAGGATGATTACACCCAGTCAAGCCTCATGTTGTCTCAACGTGGATTGGTAAACAATGAGGAGGAAGAACAGGAGCTACTTTCATGGGCTATAGGCGGTACTACAAGCACAGCTGTCATACTGTTGTGGAGCCCAGCTGTGACTGAATCCACATCTTCCAGAAGGGTACACTGACAGAAGATCCCACTAGAGGTCACTATACACATACACACACGCAGCTCATCCTAAAAGACCAGCAGAGGGAGCTGTGATAGGCATATAAAAACAAGTTTAGTTTCAGTTTGCCTCAGAAAGAGGAAAGGAAAGAAAGGAGAAGGAGAAGAGAAGGAGAGCAGAGCAGCCTGCTGCAGCTCAGTTCCGTTCAGAGCTCAGCTCTGTGCAGAATGTGTTTAAGTGGAGTCTAGTAAGAGTGACACAGGGAAGTCACTCCAGACTAGTCAGAGCTGAATTTAGAAGTGGGCTCTGAGGAAAGCGTGCCGACGCTTAAAGAGCGGCGAAGAGGCAACCCACCAACTGCCAGTGTGTGTGATCGTGTGAGATCCAGGTAGCCGAAGGCGAGTGGAAGTTAATGAGACAGAGGAGCCTTAATAGCTCATCTCAGCAAGAAATACCGGACAACGGGGTCCGAGCCTATAGGGATCTCCACGACCCATTAGGAGAACACCGGAGTTCCTGGAGGACTACAAGTCCCAGGAGTACCACAGAGCTGATACGTAGCAGGATCAGGAGGACGGAGTCCGGCTCGGCCAGCCATCAAGGACCCTGTCCTTTCAGAGCGAAGGTCCAACCACAAGATCAGCCAGGTACAAGACGGAGACTAAGCTAGGCCCAGCTATATGCAGGCCAAGACTTCATTACATAAAGGCAGAGGACAGGAGGCCACACACCTACCGAGTGGAGGAATCTGGATGTGTACCCTTCACCCTACAGTGCTCCGGGGAAGTGCCTGAACATCTGCAGTAAAGGTACCAAAGTGACTTATGTGTGTGTCTCCCTTATTGTCCCTGACTGCCGGGTCCCCATCAGTCCTGCACCACCATAGACTTCGAGGGAACAGTCCCACCTGTGGGGGACTTAACATCTCGCTGCCCAGTAACATCCCCTCAGAAGATTTACCTTGCAGCACTGGTCAAATTGATCAGAAACCACAGGTGGCGTCACGAACAATTATTATTATCCCCTGTAAATATCCCACATTACGGTGAGCGCCCAGGGCAACGGACCGAGCTGTGCTACTCGTGACATTCCCCATAGACTTCAACGGGCTCGGTGCCGAGTACCCCATAACCCTGGTGTTGTGCGACTCATCTCAACTTGGCGTCACGAACAGGATATCCGTGCCTTGCGGCAACGGAGTAATTTGTGCCCGTTGCCACCGGGTACTGTGTGCCTAAAGACTGTGTTTTGTATGTGGTGAAGATTTCCCGCCATTTGCCCGCCATTGCCCACCATTTACAGTGCCACGGCGCGAAAACTAGTGGGCGTACCTGCAAAAGCACGCTGAGTCCTGGACACGCCCCCAACGCTGACGCGGCGGCAGGTCCTGTGAAGAGCTACAGTGAACGCCCTGACGTCAGAGCGCCAGCGACGCAGGTCCTTCTACACATCACTGTGCCCTGCAGAGCTGCAGCCTTCAGAGCAGGTAGGCTACGATTAACTAGGGGGGCGCAGACATGTCGCAGCAGCAAGCCGACAATGCGGCCCAGGCCGACGGCCTTAATGACTTACCCCTTGGCGGTGCCGCACAGGCTGTAAATGCTGGCCCCTCACCTGGTCCTGTGGTCCCAATAGTACCGCTAACGCTGCCATACATGCCTGGAGCGAAGTGGCTCCCTCAGTACAGCGGCAAGCCAGACACCCTGTCAGGGTTCAAGCGAAAATATGCAGCATAATGGACATGTACCCTATGACAGAAAAGCAGAGAGCTGCAGTGGTAGTGGGACAATTACTGGTGCTGCTGAGAGAGAAGTAGAGACTTGGACAGCTGCAGACCAGAATCGTGCATGCAATTTTCTTAAAGCTACAGACTATCTTTGAGGACCGCACTGAAACAGACTCCGAATGAGTTTTACCAATGCTCCAGAAACCAGATGATAGCATTATGGACTATGCCTGCCGACTACAAGGGGCCTGCGAGCTCTCAAACAAGTTAACCCCATGAGTGTCTCCAACGAAAATAAAATGTTAAAGAACAATTTGTAGGGGATTAGGTCCCAAGCTGAAAGCGGAACTGTGCACTGGTGGTCCTTGGATCATCCTGATGCTACCTTTGATGCTCTTAAGGATATGGCTATAAAAGGACTGCGACCCCTGGAAACACCCGGATGGCAACCCAGTGTCACCTGAGTGAAGCCACCCTAAAGCCGCAATCCACCTTTTCCCCTTGGTTGCGGAAGCCAAAACGCAGGTGGCGCCCCTACTGAGCTGGACTGTCTGCGCTCAGAAGTGCGCCAGCTGACCAAAAACCTGGCCACTGTAATGAGTGCCCTGCAACTGCGACGAGGAAGAAGGAAAGATCCTGCTAGCAGACTGCCCAGAGGATGTCCCTTGGATGAACCGGAGGAGAAGGAGTCGCCCACACCGGAGGAGGACAACGCCACCCCAGGAAGGATCCGCGACCAGCATCATCCCGCCGAGAGATCATCTGTTACCGCTGCCACAGAGAAGGTCACCCAGCACGTCGGTGTCCTTTAAACGAGCAAATCCTGGGTCCGAGGGCCAACACCCAGGAATAGACTCTCAGGCCCCTCAGACTGGAACCGCAGGTTTGTGGGAGGAAGACCATACCTGTCCATCATATTGGACGGGATCGCCATCCCTGCCCTGCTGGACACTTGGGATCTCAGGTAACCATCATACCTGATGTTCTTACAATAAAATACTGGTCCAGTGACGGTCTCCAACCCCCAAACCCTGACTTTGCCGTATATCGCCTCTAATGGCCTCCCTCTTGACTTATTGGGGGCTAAAAACATAGACGTAAAGGTGGGGAGAGTGGAGCTAAAAGACAGGGACTTCTTGTAGTGAAGACTGTTAATGAGGAAAATGGGTTGAATGTGGTTTTAGGCACTAACATTATTAGTAACTGTTTGGGGAGGTTGTGTTTTTACTCCAACAGCTCGCCGAATGTGCCAGACCAAGGCAAAAGGGAGTGATCCGGAAGGAGTTTCGGACCCTGATGTGCCAGCAGCAAGTGAAACTGACCGGTAGTGAGATTGGTAATGTACGGGTAACAGACCCGAACCCCATTGTGATACCCCCAATGAGTGAAATGCTTATTTGGTGTAGAGCAGCAATAGGTCTGAGAGGACAGAACTACCAAGCAGTAGTAGAGCCCCATTGTTCGAACACAGACCTACACTCTTGACTGCCAGAGGGGTAGTGGAGGTACATAATGGGAGGGTGCCAGTGCGTCTTCTCAACTGGGGCAGAGGATGAAGTCAAATTACCACGTTATGCCACTGTTGCTAAGTTAATGCTGTGGATAATAACTCCATTCACACAACGGAGCCCTTAACCTCCCCACAAACCAGTGGAGGATAAGGTCCGACCACCCAGGTGGAGGATTGGTGTCAGCAGCTCCATGTCGGGACAGACACCACTCCAGCCCACCAGAAACAAGGAGTATACCGAGTAGTTCAAGAGTATGCACAGGTATTCAGCAAACACCCACTCGACTTTGGGAAAATTAAAGGGGTTCAACATCACATCCCCACAGGCAATCATCCTCCCATTAAAGAAACGGTACAGGCCTATACCATCCAGCACACTACCAGAAAGCCAAGGAAATGTTGCGTGACATGAAGAAGCAGGGTGATAAGGGATAGTTGTAGTCCCTGGGCTGCACCTCTAGTCCTAGTCAGGAAAAAGGATGGAAGCATGAGAATGTGTGTAGATTACAGACAGGTAAATCCATTACACATAAGGATGCATACCCTTTACCACGCATTGAGGAATCCTTAGCTGCATTAAAACGCTAATTACTTTTCCACCCTTGACCTCACTAGTGGGTACTGGCAAGTAGCTGTGGCTGAGGAGGATCGGGAGAAGACGGCTTTCACCACCCCGATGGGACTCTGAGTTTGACAGAATGCTTCATATTTGGACATCAATTTACAGTTGCCCTGGACACGTGTTCCAAGAGAAATGATGGGTAGAGCACTGCCATGGGACACCTTCAAACATTTGAAACTGTGTATGGCTGTACCGTTGGACGCACGTCAAATTGGGTACATCCAAAACGTATGAAGATACACTTTGAAGGCACCAAGGCGTGAGACGGTGACGTCTCGAGTCATGTGGTCCAAATATGGGATGATCAAGACTAGCAGCCGTTCTAATGATGCCACAGAGATGGCTGTCCTCTCAAAGCAAATGCCCGAGAAAGTCACGCCTATCACAGAATCTGCGGAGGAGATAACATTCAATTGGAGTCCTGCACTGTGGGCATCACGAAGGTTTAGATACAGCTCGCAGTCACGCCTACAGATACAACCCGACCATCTTGAAACAGCTAGCTGGGAGCCAGGAGCAACGCTGGATGCTGCTGTCAAACTACCAAGTTCAAATCAAGACAGCGCCGCAAGAATGCACGTGAGCCCTATCGAGCTCATGAATCACACAGAAGAAGAAGGGATGATCTGAAGAATTAACTAGTTCACTGGGATGACACGAGCAACAAGCCTCAGGACCCGTGGTAAGACGTAAATCCTTTACTACCACAGCTGAAGAGACTCAGCAGCATCCAGTGTCCAATCAAGATGATAACAAAGCCGCCTCTCGCAAGATGTAATACTATTGTAGAACTCGAGATTCTGATAGCGTGGGCAATGAACAACAAGACGGTTCTTGAATGCAATAATGTATTTGTGAAACAGCAAAACCCAAAACATATTCAAACAAACCGTAGTGACATGCAAGAGTCATATATATAACACAAGTCAGTTTATAATCCGGATATATAAGTCTGAACCTCTATAGCGAGGGTGTAAGTCTTACGACGGAGTCCTCACACAAATGTGACCACAAGTAAGTCTGATGCACAGATAACGTGGCTGGATTTACACACTGCTGGTGTGTGAAGAGTCAGATCCAGGTATGCAGAAAACACAGGGAGGTCCAGGAACAAGTTAATCTCAGTTGTGGCTTAATTCAGTGAAGTCCAACAACAAGTTCATAGTCAGTAAGGTTCCAGTAATAGTTCCAACAGCTCTCACCAGAGGTAATGCACAAAGGGTTAAACAGCAACAGTTCAGAAACACAGTTCTTATCAGATGGAGTGAACCAAAGGTTAAATTCCCAAGCCAACAGTTTAGTGACAACACAGTATGTGCAACTTACATATGCAGAGAATGTCCAGAGCCATGGGTAGAAACTGCTGTGGCAGAGAAACACCTGAAGATAACCTGGTTATGCACTTTCCTGGTAAATACACAACGATCTGTGAGGAACAAGCAGCTGGGTTGAAGGGAAACAGAAGCAGAATATTCCAGCAGTGAAGCCAGCACCTGAGCCGGGTTTTAAACAAACGAACAGGAAGTAGGGCACAGAAAACAGCAAACTCCATCTTAACAAAGGGCAAAATCATTGACAAAGTTACCTAGAAAACCCGGAATACTGACATTACTCCCCCCCTAAAGACGGCCTCCGGACGGTCCTGGACCAGGCCTGTCCGGGTATCTCCGATGAAACTGAGCAATCTTCAGAGGCGCATTGATGTTACTTACTGGTTCCCAAGAATCATTTTCAGGAGAGTAACCTTGCCATCTAACTAGATACTGAAGCCGGTTTCTATGAAGTCTCGAATTAACAATATCCTGTACCACGAATTGTTCTTCGCCATCAACCAACACTGGTGGAGGGGAAGGTACGATACGTCCCTGAAATGTGTTAGGAGAGACTGGTTTTAATAAGGAAACGTGAAATACTGGGTGTACCTTTAAAGTCCGTGGTAGCTTCAACCGACAGGCAACAGAGCTCACAATCCCGTGATCTTGAATGGACCGATGAATTTCTGTCCCAGTTTCTGCGAAGGAACACCCAATTTTAGATTCTTGGTGGACAACCAAACTGAGTCTCCTACCTTATACATAGGTGCTGGTTTCCGGAATCTATCGGCCGACTTTTGTAACGCTCCTGTGCTGTGGTCAGGGAGTCCTTCAAAACTTCAAGATTACGTTGCAACGCCGTCACTCTGTCTTCAACCGCTGGTACCGAAATCGTAACCGGAGACCTAGGCAAAATATTGGATGATAACCCAGGTTGGCAAAAAAAGGCGTTACCTTCGTGGAACTGCTTTGGGAGTTGTTGTACGAAAATTCCGCTAGAGGAAGTAGCTTCAGCCAATCGTCCTGCAAATGACTGACGTAACAGCGTAGATATTGCTCCAAAGTTTGATTTGTCCGTTCGGTCTGACCGTTGGTCTGAGGATGGTATGCAGAAGACAAGCAAACATTAATGTGGAGCGCAGAACAAAATCCTTTCCAAAATCTAGAGGTAAATTGTATTCCCCGGTCAGAAATGATGTCATCTGGTACCCCATGCAGCCGGAAAATGTTCTGGATAACTAGATCTACTGTCTCTGTAGCTGAGGGAAGACCAGCACACGGAATGAAATGAGCAGCTTTCGTTAAACGATCTACTACCACCAAAATAGTATTTTTACCACCAGAGGTGGGTAACTCCACAATAAAGTCCATCGAAATAGACCCCCAAGGGCGAGACGGTACAGGTAGCGGTTTAAGAAGACCAGTAGGTGAAACACGAGGAACCTTGTACCGGGCACAAACTTCACAAGAGCGGACATAGTCATTCACATCCTTCAAGCAGGTAGGCCACCAAAAAAAACGAGTTAACAATTCCTGCGTCTTCTGTACCCCCCTATGACCAGCCAATTTAGAGTCGTGGACCAATCTGAGAACTCGAAGTCTTACAGCCTCTGGGACATAAATACATCGATCTCTAAGCCACACACCATTCCGAAGGACAAGATTCACATTGTCAGGTGGAGCTGCAAGAAATACGTCACCGTCATAGGCCAGCTTGATCTCCTGCCACAAGTCCCGGTTCCGGAGACTCCAACGAAATTGGCCTCCGACAAGATGGTCTTCGACGGGGTCCCAGGCACGGAATCCACGGTATGGATTCGGGATAATGCGTCAGCTTTCCCATTACGTGAACCTGGGCGGTACGAAATAATAAAATTAAACTGGTTCAAGAACAAACTCCACCTAGCTTGTCGAGGAGAAAGACACCTGGCAGACTTAAGGAATTCCAAATTGCGATGATCCGTGAGTACTACTACCTGCTGAGTTGCCCCCTGCAAATGGTGTCTCCATTCCTTAAAGGCAGAAATAATTGCCAAAAGTTCCTTATCTGCCACATCATAGTTCAGTTCTGCAGAAGATAACCTACGAGAGAAGAAGGCACACGGGTGCAGCAAACCTTTGTCTCCGGTACGTTGTGAGAGGATAGCTCCCAATGCACAGTCAGACGCGTCCACCTCCACGATAAAAGGCTGTGCAGGATCCGGATGCATCAATATTGGAGCTGTGGTAAAACAACCCTTCAGGCGATCAAAGGCTTCCTGAGCTTGCGAAGACCATTCAAACTTCTTCCCCTTCTTGGTGAGGAGAGTGATGGGACGGACAATTTCTGAAAAATTTCGGATAAACCGTCTATAAAAGTTAGCAAAGCCAATGAATCGTTGTACCTCCTTAATGTTTCCTGGTACCGGCCAGTCCAAGATTGCCTGGATCTTGCTGGACTCCATATTCAATCCCTGAGGCGAGATAACATAGCCTAAAAATTGAATTTCAGAACAATGGAACTCACACTTTTCGAGTTTGATGTACAAATGATTATCTCTCAAACGTCTAAGTACGGTCTTGACATGTTCCTGATGTTCCTGTAAGGAGTCAGAAAAGATTAAGATGTCATCAAGGTAAATTACCACATATTGGTCCAATAAATCCCTGAAAATGTCGTTGGCTAATGTTGAAAAGCAGCAGGAGCGTTACAGAGTCCGAATGGCATCACCAAATATTCAAAATGTCCATACCGGCATCTAAAAGCTGTCTTCCATTCGTCTCCGGGCCGTATACGGAGTAAATTATATGCCCCACGAAGATCTAATTTGGTAAATACTTTGGCCTGGCGAACTCTTTCCAACAATTCTGGAATTAGGGGCAACGGGTACCTGTTACGAATGGTTACCTTATTTAACTCCCGGTAGTCAATGCAAGGTCTTAGAGTACCATCCTTCTTCTTTACAAAGAATATTGGAGCTCCCGCTGGTGAAGAAGATGGTCGGATAAACCCCTTGGCTAAATTCTCATCTATATACTCTCGTAAAGATTTTAATTCCGGAGCCGCCAACGGGTAAACATGGCCGAAAGGAATCGCTGCTCCAGGAAGCAATTCTATGGGGCAGTCATACGGCCTATGTGGGGGAAGTTGATCTGCCTTCCTTTTATCACAAATGTCTGAGAATTCCTGATAAATCAGAGGGAGAGTAGGTACCTGTATCACCTCTTCCAAGTTCTGGGTAACTGGAGCCGCTACAGTTGGACTGATGGTAGAACTGCACTTCGGGAGAAAGGTTATCTCCTTGGTTTCCCAATTGATGATTGGATTTTGTGACCGTAACCAGGGAATTCCTAAAATTACAGGAAAATGAGGAGAAGATATTAACATGAATGAAAGTGTTTCTTGATGGTCTGGTTCCATCTTACACTCCAGAGGCACTGTCTCCCGATCTACTGGTCCAGAAACTAATGGGGAACCATCCACCGTTTCCATAGTGATTGGTGAAGCTCTTAGTTGTGTCTTTATACCATGTTTCTCTGCAAAAGAAGAATCCATGAAATTCCCACCTGCTCCAGAGTCTATCATGGCAGAACTTGATATCCACTGTTCCTCCCACTGAATCTGTATAGGAAGAGAACAATGTGAATATTTCTCCCCTTGATCTTTAGGGGAAGTCGGCATCAGTATTGGGGGAAAAACCGCATCTAGATGTAGACTGGTTTCTGAAACTTCAGACTCAGCGTCTGTTTATCATAATCTCCTACTACCGCCAACACCTTGTTGGGTCGCCTAGGACATTTAGGACAATTGATAAGGAAATGGTCCGATTGACCACAATAGAAACATAAGCGCTCACGGAACGGTGTTCGCGGCGTTCATTATTCTCACGTCTCTGCAGTGAGTCCACCTGCATAGGCACCTCCTCAGCCTCTCGCGGGTTTTTGCCTGTGGTTTCCCTGGACGGAAGAGAGTAATTAGTAATGCGATTTACAGCGGCCCATTTTTCTTGTCTGCGTTCAGTTAAACGGGTATCAATACGTACACAGTGCTGTATAAACAATTCAAACTCCTGTGGAGACTCTGAACGAGCTAGCTCATCCTTGATTCATTTGACAAACCTTTTCTAAAGATTGGTAAAAAGCATTGTTTTCCCACTGGGTGTCCACCACTAACCTTTTAAATTCAGTAACATATTCTATGACTGACCGTTTCCCCTGGCGTAAGGAAAGCAAGGCAGATTCAGCGGTAGCACGGCGGTTGGGATCGTCGAACATTTGCGCCATGGCTGCCAGAAAATTATCCAAATTATTTAGACGGGTATCATGACTTTCAACCATAGGATTTGCCCAAGCCAGTGCACGTGATGTCAACAACATAATAATACATAGAACCTTAGATCTATCAGACCGGTAGTAAGAGGCATGTACATCAAAAAATAATATACATTGATTAACAAACCCACGGAATTGACTTCGGTCACCATTAAAACGGAATGGAGGCAATTTGGGCATACTGGTGGATGAGGTAGGCTCAGTAGGTAAGGCCTCCAGGACTCCTAACCTAGAACGTAGATCTTGGAGAGCCTGACCAAACCCCTGTGCATTGTGGTTAACCCGAGACTCCAAGTCTCTAATTGATTGAGTGCAGCGCACCTCCTGCTGCAAGGAGTTAACTATGGTGAACATTTGTCTGCCCGTGTCTCCGTTCATTGCCCCAGCAGAATCCTCTTTTTTGGCTGGAATATCCTGTAATACTATTGTAGGAACTCGAGGATTCTGATAGCGTGGGGCAATGAACAATCAGAGACGGGTTTCTTTGAATGCAAATAATTATTTGTGAAACAGCAAAACCCCAAAAACAATATTCAAACAACCCGTAGTGACATGCAATGAGTCCATATATATATATACACAAGTCCAGTTATATGAATCCGGATATATAAGTCCTTGAACCTCTATAGCGAGGGTGGTTAAGTTCTTACGACGAAGTCCTCACACAAAAGTGACCACAAGGTAAGTCTGATGCACAGTTACGTGGCTGGATTTACACACTGCTGGTGTGTGAAGAGTCAGATCCAGGTATGCAGAAAACACAGGGAGGTCCAGGAACAAGTTAATCTCAGTTGTGGCTAATTCAATGAAGTCCAACAACAAGTTCATAAGTCAGTAAGGTTCCAGTAAAGTTCCAACAGCTCTCACCAGAGGTAATGCACAAAGGGTTAAACAGCAAACAGTTCAGAAACCAGTTCTTATCAGATGGAGTGAAACAAAGGTTAAATTCCCAAGTCAACAGTTTAGTGACAACACAGTACTGTGCAACTTACATATGCAGAGAATGTCCAGAGCCATGGGTAGAAACTGCTGTGGCAGAGAAACACCTGAAGATAACTGATTATGCACTTCCCTGGTAAACACACAACGATCTGTGAGGAACAAAACAGCTGGGTTGCAGGGAAACGGAAGCAGAATATTCCAGCAGTGAAGCCAGCACCTGAGCCGGGTTTTAAACAAACGAACAGGAAGTAGGGCACAGAAAACAGCAAACTCCATTTTAACAAAGGGCAAAATCATTGACAAAGTTACCTAGAAAACCCGGAATACTGACACAAGACCTCCTGGTGGGACAGTCCCTCAAGAGCAGAAATTCTCCATTCCATTGGGGTAAAGAACAGGCAGAGGCATTCAAGGAAATGAAGGAGATCCTGACAGGCGATGAGATCCTAGCTTACCCTGACTACAGCCAGCCGTTCCTGCTGTATACTGATGCCAGCAATGAAGGATTGGGAGCAGTCCTCAGTCAGAAGCAAAATGGCCTGGAGAAAGTCATCGCCTATGCTAGCAGGAAGCTCCGCCCGACCGAGAGGAACCCAGAGAACTACAGCAGCTTCAAGTTGGAGTTCCTGGCACTGGTCTGGGCCATCACGGAGAGGTTTAAGCACTATCTAGCCTCCAGCAAGTTCACTGCCTACACCGATAACAACCCCTTGACGCATCTTGAAACAGCTAAGCTGGGAGCCATGGAACAACGATGGATGGCTCGACTGTCAAACTACCAATTCACAATCAAGTACCGAGCAGGCCGCAAGAATACCAACGCTGATGCCCTATCCAGGATGCCTCATGAATCGGACACAGAAGAAGAAGTGGATGATCTGGAAGAGATTGAACTAACTGCCTTTCACAGGAATGGGATGATCCACGAGCAACAAGCCAGCAGGAGGCCGTGTGGTAAGACGTTAAATCCTCTACCTCACCACAGCTGGAAGGAGACTCAGGACAGCGATCCAGTTGTCAGCCGAATCAAGGAGATGATAAGACGAGAAGGTTCCTCCTTGGAGAAGGATGCATCTCTACAAGCAAGGCAGCTGTGGAATGAGAAAAGCCGGTTGTTCATCTACCGTGAGAGGCTGTGCCGGAGGTACGTCAACCCAAGGACCCATGAGATGGTATGGCAGATAGTAGTCCCCAGAGCAGACATCCAGATGGTGTTAGAAGCCTACCACGATCAAGCGGGACACTTTGGCTGGAAGAAGCTGGAGACCCTGTTGAAGTGTCGTTTCTACTGGGTGGGAATGCGCAGCTCCATCGAGAGGTGGTGCCAGAACTGTGGACCCTGTGGCCTCAGAAGAAAGGATTACAGCAGTCAGAAGGCACCCCAGCAACCCACCAAGACGACTCGTCCCTTGGAGATGGTGGCCCTGGACCATGTCAAGTTGTCACCCAGCCGGTCAGGATACTCCTATGCCCTGACTATGGTGGATCACTACTCCAGGTTCCTGGTGGTCACCCCTGTCAAAGATCTGACAGCAGAGACAGCAGCAAAGACGTTCCAAGCGTATTTCTGCAGACCACACGGATATCCTGAGCAGGTGCTAACTGACCAAGGCCCAGCCTTTGAAGCCGAATTGTTCAAGGAGTTCTGTCACTTGTACGGGTGTAAGAGGATCAGAACCACACCGTACCATCCCCAAACCAATGGTCTCTGTGAGAAGATGAATCACATCGTCATTGACCTTTGAAGACAATACCACTCGAGGAGAGAAATCGGTGGCCAGACTTACTACCTGACCTGGTAGATCTGTACAATCACATACCTGTGAGTTCCACCAACTGCACCCCAGCCTATCTCATGCGGGCAAGACCAGGAAAGCTGCCTATGGATCTGGAGCTTGGTGTTGTAGAACCAGAAGCAGATGTGACTACGGAAGACTGGGACACAAACAGACAGGAACAGTACAGAAAAGTACAAGCCTGCGTTGAAGAAGGTCTCAATCGAGTCAGGGATAAGCAAGAAGACCGCTATAACAAAAGTGCGCCAGCTGAACCTTTCGCACCTGGTGAAGTCGTACTGAAAAGAAAGAGGAGGTTACACAAACTCGACGATCAATGGGAAAGAGAGCCCTACATCATCCAGAAATCAAGGTTTGACAACAAGAAAACGTGCATAATTAGCAAGGATGGAGGAAGAACGACGGCAACTGTATCCAGAGATCACCTAAAGTTGTGTCCAAACCCATTAAAGCTTCAAGAAGAAGAACCTGTTGTCAATCAGGAAAAGCGTGATGAATCAGTCATACATACAGACTTAAGAGATTTCCCGCGGATTGGCCCAGAATTGGAGAAGCTGTAATCATTCCAGTGCTGCAATTCTATCAGCCTCAAGAAGAACCTCTACAACCAGTTGTTGTAGTAGAGTCAGTACCAGAGGAACCTGCCCCAGCAGAACCTCAACAAGTGGAACCCCAAGAAGCGGAATCTGTTGTGAATGGACTTGAAATGAGTTCTGAGCAGAGGCTCCCTCTGGTGGTTACAAGCGGTACTGGACTGTCCAGTGAAGATTGTGAGGATTGGGAATCAGGTGTTACTGACTGGTCTTATTTAAGGGAGTTGCCTTCCCATCAGGGTTGCCGGTGATCAATTGTTCTGGTCTCAATCCTTGATTCCTGTTTCCTTTGTATCCTGCTGTGTCGTGTCTGCATCTCCTGCTAACAGATAAGACTTTTTCTTCTTTTTGTTTTTGTGCTTGATTTTTGCATTTTGTCCTGCACTTCTGTGGGGGCCTTCAGGGTCCCCTCCGGGGGCTTTTGCCCTCTCAGTTTAGTTCAGCCACTTATGTTTTGTACATTTGCTTTTTCCAGTTTTTTCAGTGGCTGCTGTTTTGATTTTGTTACACCAGAGAACTAATTTAGGTGGTAGAGGTCGTGTGATCTCAGGTATTTTTGAAATTAGTAGAGTTGGTGCTTTTCAGGGTTTTTTGGGATTGCAGTAAGTGCCCTTCCTATCCTTTTCTATTTAGATAGTTTGGGCCCCAACGTTTGCTCATACTATTTTCTGTCTGTGTCAGTATTTCTTCTTGTCTAACCGCCATTACATGTTTGGGGGCTTTCTATGTTCTTTGGGGATCTGCTCCGGGGCAGATAGCTTTCCTCTTTCTATCTTTAGGTATAGTTAGTTTCTCAGGCTGTGACGAGGCGTCTAGGACCAACGTAGGAACGCTCCACGGCTGCCTCTAGTTGTGGTGGTTAGTCAGGGTACTGCAATCTCATAGATTCCAACTGCTCTGGTGTATTGCCTTTTTTACCTGCACTCCTCAGCTACCAAATCATAACAGTATCACCGGCCAAAACTGAAAATTATATGGTACTCACAGAAGGGAAAAATATTGTGAAAGAAAAAAAAAAGGTTGTCAGAGTTGTCAGAGATATTTTTCTGTTTGTTGCATTTTTTTTCCCTCTGTATCTCTGGGTGCTGGGGAGGATTTTTTCTCTCAATGGAGTTTGCACAGTTGTCTGGCCGTGTGGATCAGCTTGCCACTGAGGTTCGGAGTATTGCTACCTATCTTGCTAGGTTGCCTGTTGTGGAACCTAGGATTCCCATGCCAGATTTGTTTTTGGGGGATCAAGCCAAGTTTCTGAATTTCAAAAATAATTGTAAATTGTTTTTTGCCTTAAAATCTAAGTCCTCAGGGAACGCAGCACAGCAGGTTCAAATTGTCATCTCTCTCCTGCGCGGCGATCCTCAGGATTGGGCTTTTTCCCTGACACCTGGGGATCCTGTTTTGAGTGATGTTGATACATTTTTTCAGGCCTTGGGGTTATTGTACGATGAGCCTAATGTCACTGATCAAGCTGAAAAAGCCTTGTTGGCATTAAATCAGGGGCTTGATGATGCTGAGTTATACTGTCAGAGATTCCGCAGGTGGGCAGTCCTGACCAAATGGAATGACGACGCTTTGGCAGCCCTTTTTCGGAAGGGTCTGTCAGATAATGTAAAGGATGTTATGGTGGGATTCCCTGTCCCCTCTGGTCTCAATGATTCTATGTCATTAGCGATTCAAATTGACAGACGTTTGCGTGAGCGGAGAAGTATGCGTGGAATAGTGTTGCCTTGTGAACCTGCTTTTGAACCCATGCAGTGTGATAGAGTGGTTTCTGGGGCACAGCGTCATGAGTTTCGAAAGCGCAATGGGTTATGTTTCTACTGTGGTGATGCCTCTCATGCTATTTCAGTCTGCCCTAAGCGGGGAAGACGTTTTGCACGCTCAGTTGTCTTGGGTAGTGTTCAGACTAAATTTCTGTTGACTGTTACCCTGATTTGCTCCCTGTCCACATTTTCTGCTCAGGCTTTTGTTGATTCGGGAGCAGCTATTAACCTAATGGATTTTGATTTGCTAAACGTTGCGGGTTTCCCTTGATACCCCTACAGAAGTCTATTCCCCTACTGGGGATCGATTCTACCCCTTTGGCTGAGAATAAACCTCAGTTCTCTACTCAGGTGATAATGAGGGTTGAACCTGATCATCAGGAGAGCTGCAAATTTTTGGTTCTGTATAATCTGCATGACATTATCGTGCTGGGTTTCCCTTGATTACAGTCTCATAATCCTGTTTTGGATTGGAAATCTGTGTCTGTAACCAGTTGGGGCTGCCAATGTGTTAATACCAACACTCCTGTTTTTTCTGCCTCCCCCCAGGCTCAGGATGTTCCTGACTTTTTCATTGATTTTTCTGATGTGTTTAGCGAAAGTAAATCTGATCCTTGCCTCCCCATAGGAGCTATGACTGCGCTATTGAATTAGTGCCTGGTAGTAAATTCCCTAAAGGTCGCCTTTTTAACTTGTCTGTACCTGAACATGACGCTATGCGGTCTTATATCAAGGAGTCATTGGAGAAGGGTCATATCAGACCATCCTCTTCACCCTTAGGTGCCGGTTTTTTCTTTGTGGCCAAAAAGGATGGTTCATTAAGGCCGGGTATTGATTATCGTCTTTTGAACAATATTACTGTGAAATATCAATATCCGTTACCCTTGATTTCTGACCTGTTTTCCAGGGTGAAAAACGCTACTTGGTTTACCAAGCTTGACCTCAGGGGTGCATATAACCTTATTCGCATTAAGCACGGGGATGAATGGAAGACGGCATTTAACACCCCTGAAGGGCATTTTGAGTACCTTGTGATGCCCTTTGGGCTCACTAATGCTCCTTCTGTCTTCCAGTCCTTCATGAATGACATTTTCAGGGATTTTGTGGATAAATTTCTGATTGTTTATTTGGATGATATCTTGATTTTTTCTAATGACTGGGACTCTCATGTGAAACATGTTCGAACTGTATTCCAGATTTTGAGAGAGAATGCTCTGTACGTGAAGGGATCAAAGTGTCTTTTTGGCGTACAGAGGATCTCATTTTTGGGATTCATTTTGTCCCCATCTGTTATTGAAATGGACCCGGTCAAGGTTCAGGCCATCTGTGATTGGGTCCAACCTACTTCATTAAAGGCTCTTCAAAGATTTTTGGGTTTTGCCAATTTTTATCGTAAATTTATTGGTAATTTCTCGGTTATTGTTAAACCATGAACTGATTTGACCAAGAAGGGTTCTGATGTGGTGAATTGGCCTCCTGAGGCAGTTTCTGCATTTCAGGAACTTAAGCAGAGATTCACTTCTGCTCCTGTTCTACGGCAGCCTGATGTTTCTCTGCCATTTCAGGTGGAGGTTGATGCCTCTGAAATTGGGGCAGGTGCCGTTTTGTCCCAAAGAGATCCAGAGACCTCTAAAAGTAACCCTTGTGCCTTTTTCTCTCGAAAATTTTCTCCTACTGAACGTAATTATGACGTGGGTAATCGGGAGTTATTGGCCATGAAGTGGGCTTTTAAAGAGTGGAGACATTGGCTGGAGGGAGCCAAACATCAGGTGGTGGTCCTTACGGACCATAAGAATCTGGTTTATCTGGAATCTGCCAAGCGACTTAATCCTAGACAGGCCAGGTGGGCCTTGTTTTTCACACGTTTTAATTTTGTGGTTTCCTTTCTTCCTGGCACTATGAATGTTAAGGCGGATGCCCTCTCGAGGAGTTTCCTTGCGGACTCTCCTGAGGTATCTGATCCTTCTGTTATTTTGAAAGAAGGTGTAGTTCTTTCCGCCATCTCGCCCAATTTGAGACTGGCTCTGGAGGGGCGTCAGAATTATAGGCCCGAGCGCTGCCCTGTTGGGAAATTGTTTGTCCCGGACCAGTGGAAAAAGAGTGTGATGTCTGAGATTCATTGTTCCGCGTTGGCCGGTCATCCCGGAATTTTTGGTACCAGAGACTTGGTTAGTCGGTCCTTTTGGTGGCCTACCTTGTCTCGTGATGTCAGGGAATTTGTGCAGTCCTGTGGGACTTGCTCTCGCTCCAAGCCTTGCTCTCGCTCTAGTGGTTTGTTGATGCCATTGCCTGTGCCCAAGAGACCATGGACCCATATCTCTATGGATTTCATTTCCGACCTCCCTGTTTCTCAGAGAATGACCGTCATCTGGGTGGTTTGTGATAGGTTTTCCAAGATTATACATCTTGTGCCATTACCTAAGTTGCCTTCCTCCTACGAATTGGTGCCTTTGTTCCTTCAGCACGTGGTTCGTTTACACGGCATTCCTGAGAACATTGTGTCTGACAGAGGAGTCCAGTTTGTTTCCAGATTTTGGAGGACCTTTTGTTCTAAGCTTGGTGTTCAGTTGTCTTTCTCCTCGGCGTTTCATCCTCAGACCAATGGTCAAACTGAGAGAACAAACCAGACATTGGAGACTTATCTAAGATGCTTTGTGTCTGCT